>JAUCMO010000506.1:0-137500 GCA_032399605.1 Melipona beecheii
AAAATAGAAAAAATTTCCGAAAAAACTTGGAAAAATTTCAAAATGGTTTTTGAAAAAATTCGAAAAAATAGAAAAAAATGTGGAAAAAAGTTTGTTTCAAATGTCGTAAAATGTCGAGAAACGTCTAAAAAACTCGACAAAAAACTACAAAAATTTTCGAAAAAACTTGGAATTTTCAAAAAAATTCAAAAAAAAAAAAGTTTATCTCAAACGACGTAAAATCTCGCAGAAACGCCCAGAAAACTTAAAAAAAAATAGAAAAAATTCAAAAAAAAAATTCAAAAAAAAATTCAAAAAATTCAAAAAAAATACACGTGACTCAAAAAAACTCGCGGAATTCGATTAGTAACAAAAATCAAAAAAACGCAAAAAAATCAATTTTATTAAATTTCTGCTATAAAAAACAAAAATGAGTTGAGAGACACTGCTTCCCATGCTACACGATACGAAACGTAATAATCCGCAAAAAATCAACTAAATTGCAACAAAAACTACTGGATCCGATTCCTCTCGATAAAATACACCCCTCGATCGCATCTTTTCCCCCTGCACCCCCTCAAATTCACGAAATTCCTCCAAAAAAAAAAAAAAATACAAAACTAAAAATCAAAAAAAATGAGTTGAGTGACACTGCCTCGGCCCGTTCACATCGGTGCAAATGTAAAATTCACAAAAAATCAAAAAAAATCAATAAAAATCGCAAAAATCAATACAAATAAATTAAATTCAATTAAAAGCTGCTAAATTCTAGCCGAATTAACAAAAAAAACAACAAAAAACAACAAAAAAACAAAAAACAAAAAACAAAAAAAACAAAAATTCCAGTTTCCATAAAAAATTGAAAATTGCGATCCATTCTCGCTAAATAATTGAAAATCGTACTCAATTATACAAAAAAATACAAAAAAAATCGAAAAAAATCGAAAAAAATTACAATTCAACAAAATAACTGCCTCGGCCCATTCACATCGCTGCAAACGTAAAATTCAATAAAAATCAACAAAAATCGATAAAAATCTATTAAATTCAATTAATCGCTACTAAATTCTAGCCGAATTAACAAAAAATACAAAAAGCTCGAAAAAAATTACTATTTTATCAAAATTACCCCGCCGCGGCCCATTCACATCGGTGCCAACTAAAAATTCACTATAAATCATCGCAAATTCAATTAAAAACTGATAAATTCTATCCCAATTAACAAAAAAATAAAAAAAACAACAAAAAACAACAAAAACAACAAAAAAATCAATTTTCACTAAAAAATTACTAGAAAATCGGTTATGAAACAAAAAAAAAAAAAAAAAAAGCTCGAAACTCCTCAAATGGAAAAAAGCAAAAAAAACGCGTAAAGCTCTAAAAACGAAAGCTCCGAAACTCCGAAAACGAAAAAAACGAAACAAAAACGAAAAAAACGAAAAAAACGAAAAAAAATGCTCCAAAAATCTCCATCCAAGCAAAAAAAGCTCTCCACCGCGTAAAAGCTCTAAAAAAACGAAAGCTCCGAAACTCCCTGCAAACGAAAAACGAAAAAAAAAAAAAAAACGAAAAAACGAAAAAAAAAAAAAAAAGCTCTCCACGGCGTCAAGCTCTAAAAAACGAAAACTCGAAACGAAAAACGCAAACGAAAAAAACGAAAAAAAAACGAAAAAAAGAAAAAAAAACGAAAAAAAAAAAAAAAACGAAAAAAACGAAAAAAACGAAAAAAAACGAAAAAAAAAAAAAAAAAAAACAAAAAAAAAAAAAAAGCTCTCCACCGCGTAAAGCTCTAAAAACGAAAGCTCCGAAACTCCTGCAAACGGAAAAAAAAAAAAAACGAAAAAAAAAAAAAATGCTCCAAAAATCTCCCATCCAAAAAAAAAAAGCTCACCTGCTCCGAAAAAACGGAAAAAAAAGTCTGAAAAAAAAAAAAAAAACAATTAAGCAAACAAGAAAGGTTCGGGGTTAGACTCAAGGCAGCTACGTAAAGGTTCGGGGTAGGTTTAGACCAGTACATTTGTAGGTTCGGGTTGCAAAACTTTTTGCAACAGATACGCAGAAAATTCTACGGGCTTAAAATTCAAATAACAAAGAAACGACAAAGCATGTTCTCGATGCGAGAATCGGGCTAAGACCACCCAAAAAACCGATAGCCCCTCCGGGGCTATCATTTTACGCCATCTTCGCCCGATTCTCATCAGCTCTACTACCCCGCACGCGAGTCGCGAGCCCCGAAGCGGCGGCAGCAGGGCAGCGCCGGCTCCGCCGCCGCCGCCCCAGCCGGTCGGGCCGGCTCGCCGGGCCGCCCCGCCGGCCACCCTCTGAAAGCGCACCCCACGATCCGCACCCCGGAACGCCGCGACCGCGACCCGCCAGCCGCCGCAAATTCGCCCCCGACCGATCCGGCCGGCCCCGCCAGGGCCGACCCACCCGGCCCCAGCCGACCCACCCCTACGCGCACCCCGCGATCCACACCCCGAATCGCCGCAACCGCGACCCGCTGGCCGCCGCCAAATTCGCCCCGACCGATCCGGCCGGCCCACCGGACCACCCCAGCCGGCCCCCCCCCACCGGTCCACCCCTACGCGCACCCCCCTATACTCACTGCTCCGAATTGCACCGAGCGCAGCCCACCGCTCCCGGCGACCGCCGCGATTCCGCCGCACCCGGCCCGGCCAGCCGCGGCCCGCCCTCGCCAACCCTGCCACCCCCACCCGCCCCGTACGCCCGCGACCCCGCTCCGAAATCCGCACCCCCCATCCAAAAGCCACCCCGGCCGCGAGCCGCCGCGAATCGCCGTGCCTCCGACCGGCCGATGCGCCGCGTCCACCGACCGTTTCGATTCCTCCGGCCAAAACTCCGCTTCCCCTCGAAGCTGCTCCGAAATCAAGTCAAGAGTGAAAAACACCGAAAAATACGAAAATTTCAAAAACAAACTCCCGGCCCGTCGTTTCCGCTATCTACACCTATGAATTCGCCCCACTCTGTGTCCTCGACTTCTCCTATTCCGACTTACCTTTAAGCAGCTCTCACACCGTTCTCTTTTAATGTTCTTTCTGAGAGACCAGCGATCTCTCCTACATGTTACGTGTTACATTTTACATGTTACATTTTACATGTTACATTTTACATTTTACATTTTACATTTTACAACTTAACGATAAACTTGTGTCTTATAAAGCTATAAATACAGAAAATATCGTACAAAGCTACATTTTACAAATAAAATTCCACATCCAGTATACGACATACGCAATTGTTCATACGTGTTCAATTGTTCGCAAAATACTTAACAAATTATATCTGTCCAAATAAATAAATAATAATATCGATTATTTCACTCAAACGCAAAATAAATCCACAAAACGTAACAGATAATTCGCAAAGTATCAAATTAACGTACAAATTGCAAATATTTCGTACTATTGCAAATAAACGTAAAAGAGTTCCAGTTTTACTGGTGCATTTGCTTTACGTGCAACGTTCCGTAAGAACGATTCGATAAATGATGATACAACGAGATACGTGTCACAAAATTAGAAAATAAAAATAAAGAAAAATTATTTCGTACTACTCCAATAAATCAGTCAAATATCGTTTAACGTCTCTTCAAATTACACGAATAATCCATAAATAATCCAACATTTCACATCCAAATTACACAAATAATCCATAAATAATCCAACGTTTCACATCCATCAACCATAAACGTACATTTTAATTTTACTTCTAGCTTTAGCTTTAGTTTTCGTTTTCATTTCAAACTAGCTTCTCTCGAAATATACATGATACAACGTTGCATAAAAATGATATAATCAAATACATGTAACGATGAAATATTTCACAGAATATAAATGTCGTCCAATAAATCAGTCAAATATCATTTAACGTCTCTTCAAATTACACAAATAATCCATACAAACGTTTCGCGTCAATCGACAATTTACTGTTAGTTTTAGTTTTAGTTTTAGTTTTAGTTTTAGTTTTAGTTTTCCTTTTCAACTAGCTTTTCTCAAAATATACATTCTATATAAATGATTCAATAAAATACATGTCGCAATTACATATAGATAAAGATAAAAATTATTTCATGCAAACATCGTTTCAACGTGTCTTAAAATTACACGACAAATACATTTTAACTCTTGGTTTTACACTTGCTTTTACTTTTACTTTCAAATTTTACTCTCATTTTAGATTTACTTTGGAGCTTTTCTCAACATGTACGTGCAACGTTCTATAAAAACAATTTAACGAATGATAATAAAATGAAATACATGTAAGAATATCACTCCACTAAAATATTTCACTTTCAGTCCAGATTAGTTTTTCACTTTACAAATGGTAACGCAATAAAATATAAAATATAAAATAGAAAATAGAAAATACAAAATATGAAATGCTCCATCAAATCAAATATTCCACAAAGAAAGACAAAGTTTAATTTTACTTTTACTTCTGTAAATTTACTTCTGTAAATCTTAGTTTCAGTTTAGACTAGCTTTTCTTAACATAGATACACATCCAACAAATAATGCTACGATAAAATAACAAATGCACCAGTAAAATACGATTCGATAAATGATAACGATAAAATTAACTATAAAACGATTACACATTTCACACCGTATAGAACTATTCAAACGTCTTAACATTTTTTCAAATCTAATTTCAAAATTTCAAAATTTCAAAATTTCAAAATTTCAACTACAAAATCAAATATACATAAAATAACGAAAAAAAACATTTTACTTCTGTATTTATTCTAACGTTCTATTTTGTTCTAGTATTTAACTATTTCATACTTTATATCTTACACCTTACATTTCGTTCGATAGTTTTCTATTTCAGAACCCAACTATTCCTTACTCTGTGAAATATCATTCTCTCATAAATTATTTCCTATTTTATTCCAATATAAATTCATGAAACTATCACTTTCTCAAATATTTCATTCTCTAACAAATTATTTCATATTTCATATTTTACGTTTCATGTTTCACAATTCTTGATATATTTCCTTCTAACATTTACCATGTCATTTTGTTAAATCAATCCCTCCAAAAACTAAACTTAAACTCCAAATTCCTCTCAAATTTAAGTTTCAGTTCAGTCCAGTTTCTCCCTACGTGTAACGTACTCCGAAAATCATTCGATAAATACTAACGATACGAAATATTCAAGCAAACGTCGCTTTCCATAAACGTATTCTGTTTAAACGTATAACGTACGTGCAACGTTCTACAAGAACTTGATTCAATTACAAAACTTTTATTCCATCTTCTACTTCGTTGTACTTGAACGTTTCGTGTTTCATATTTTACACTTCGTTCCATACTTTTCTCCAACTGTTTCTACTTGATGCAATTATTATTTTCTCAAATATCTTATTCTCTCATCAATCGTATTTCGCTTTAACCTTTGCTATTTCATTTGCAATATTTTTTCTATCAAGTTACAATCATTTTCGCAATATCTTTATCGAATCGCTAGATGCATCGACTCCTTTTCTAAAATATTATCTAACCTGACAGTCAGTCTCCAAAAACTAAACTAAACTAAAACTTTCTTCTATTTCACTTGAACCTTTCATATTTCATAACTCATATTTCATATTCTATATTTCATTCCTCTAGTTTTATATTATCAGTCTATTCGTAATTCATACTTGATACATTTCGCTCTAACATTTCCTACTTTTCTCATTTCAGATTTCGTTCCATCATTTCGCAATTTCTCTGTCAAATCACCGAATCATCGACGTCGACTCATTTTCTAAAACTAAAACTTAAACTCGAAATTCTTCTCAAATACTTCTGTTACACTTCCACGTTCCATATTTCATATTTCTTGAGAAAAATTTACTTTCAGTTTTAGTTTTAACTTACACTTCTACTCCACTTATTTTATCATTTATCTATCTCATCAGTATCTTATTATATTTTCTATCTTACGTTTCACATTTCCTTCCATACTTTTCTATTTCAGAATTCAACTATTCCTTACTCTCTCAAATATTCCAATCTCTAATCAAATATTTCTTACTTCATATTTCTGTCATATTTCATATTTCATTTTCTCTCGTATTTCACTTCAACGTTTCATCTATCCATACCTGATGAAATTATTATTTTCTCAAATATTTCACACTCCTCTCAAATTTAAGTTACTCCAAAAATCATTCGATAAACGATGTGACAATGGAAAATACTTTCCATTCGTTAAAACTTCACTTTCCATCTTAATTTAAAGATATGCAACATTCTACGAAAACGACTTGATAAAAATTAATTTCTCCAATCATTTCCTATCCGATCCAATAATTCTTTACTTTCTTCCAATTTTTTTCTATTCTAACCTCACGACCAATCTCTCAAAAAACTAAACTTAAACTCAACACTGCTGTGAAATATTTCTACTATTATAATTTGCTATTCTATAATTTTCTTCTATTTCGCTTAAATATTTCTTACTTCGCACTTGTCATATTTCCTACTTACTTTTTAACATCTTCTACTTTGTTCTATTTCATTTGAATCTTTGATATTTCATATTTCATATCTCGTGTTTAATATTTCACAATTCGTACTTGATACGTTTCTAACATTTACTATTATCTTATATTTCCTCTTTCATTGCCAATCCCTCCAAAAACTAAACTGAAACTAAAACTACAAATTCAAATATTTCTATTACGTTTCAACATTTCATATTTCATTTCATATTTCATTTCATATTTCGTATTTCCTCACAAAAAATTTAGTTTTTAGTTTAGACTTCACTCCGATAGTTTCTTATTTTCTTCCAATTATTTTTATCAAATGCTCCTTTAATATTTCATATTTCGTGAAAAAAAATTGTTTGTCTTTTAATTTTAGTTTTAGTTTTAGTTTAGACTTTACTCTGTATAGATAAATAGATACGATAAAATATTCTGATCGAATAAAAAATATACGAGTAAAATATGAAATAAGCAATATTTTCATAAAATAGATAATCCTTCGATAACCTGTCAAACGATTAAACATCCAATAACAAAATACCAAAAATTCAATAAAATATCAAATATAAAATACAAGATAACTCCATACGAAATATCAAACGTTTCACGCCCCTTCAAAAACAAACGACTTTCCATTTTAACACCAACTTCTCCTCATATTCTACAAATACAACTTTAACGCAATAAAATATAAAATATAAAATACAAAATATGCAAGTATTACAAATAAGACAACTAAAATATCAAGTAAATAAGATATTCCAAAGTAAATCAAACCACAAAATAATTCAAATACATAATTCCGTGTAAAATTCAAAATATTTCATAAAATACTAAACTTCAAATATCAAATGTCAAATGTTCAAATCAAATATAAAACTATTCAACTAAATATCAAATATTTCAATAAAATTAATACAAATATTTCACATCGATCGACAAAAACATCAATTTTACTTTTACTTTTACTTTTACTTTTATTTTTAGTTTTAGTTTCAGTTTTAGTTTCAGTTTTAATTTTAGTTTTACTTTTAGTTTAAACTTTAGTTTACTACTTTAGTTTAGTTCTTTACTCCCTTACAATTATTTTATCAAATATTTTATATATAGTTGTTTCATATTTTGTATCTTGCGTAATCCGTTGCGTTTTATTCTATTATTATTTCTTTAGTCTTTATAGGATGTTGCATGTACAAAACTAAACTACACTAAGCTAAAATCTAACTCCAGATTGCTGTGAAATATTTCTATTACGTTTCAACAAATTTTACACTTCGCTCCCATAGTTTTTTACTCTCCTCCAATTTTATCAAATATTTCCTATTTCATATTGTGTCATTTTATTTATATATTTCCTATTTCATTGTAAATTCATATTTCATATTTTATATTTTGCATTTCATTATTTTCTAATCAATTACTTCCTATTTCGTTTCATATTTTATACTTGATATTTCGTTCGATAGTTTTCTACTTAAATACAAAACTTGATGATCCTACTTCATGGAATCATTACTTTCTCAACTATTTTATTCTCTAACGAATCGTACTTCCTATATTTCACTGTAACATCTACTATTTTCTACTCAATTATCTTATATTTCCTATTTCGTTCAATCAATTTCTTTCTCAAATCACTCGATGCATCGTTTCATATTTTACTTCTGTACTTGCTATTTTATTCCAACATGTTCTATTTTATTGCATTTCACTTTCAATTAAAACATAGTCGCGTTTTAATTTTAGTTTTACTTTTTACTTCTAGTTTTAATTTTAGTTTACATGTAATATCCAACCTATATTTACTAATCGTTCCATAAAATATCAAATATCCAATCAATTCCCCCGCAAAGTGACAAATATTTCTCACGTCGATTCAAACAAATCGATTCAACTTTTCTCCAGATATTACGTGCAACCTTCTACGAAACCATTTCATAAATAGCAACGATACAAGTATGCCAATAAATACACGAGTAAAATATGAAATATTCCAGTAACGTAACAAAAAAAGTAAATGATCAAATATTTCACAAACCACAAAGTAATTCAAATAATTCACATAAAAATAATTCATAATATAAAAGCTTCAAATGCTAAACTTCAAATATCAAATGTCAAATGTTCAAATCAAATATTTCACAATAGTTAATCGATCGTTCGATAAAATAAAGTAAATTTACAAATACTCAAAATAGTTTCCATTTAGAAGTACGTCTTTCATAACCATGACGTGTGATACAAAATATTCAAATAAAATACACCAGTAAAATATCAAATGAAGAATATCAAGTAAAACTATTCAACAAAATATCAAATATACAAATGCAATAAAATACATGTTACTATCAAATAGCAAGTTAAACGTAATTCAAAATAAACTTTTAAACTTTTAATCCATCTTCAACAGATTTACAAAATAGCCTATAAACTTTTTTGTAGAAAGTTCTTTGTTGACTTCTTCAACTTTGTAGAAAGTTCCTCTTCAACTTTTTCATCCACTTGCTATCTTCACAAATCTTCACTTTTATCTCCTATCTTTTCCATACTTGTTACAATTTTATCATCTTCTCTTTATCCTCTTCCATCCTCTTCATTCCTCTTCATCCTCTTCATCCCCTTCATCCCTTCATCCCCTTCATCCTCTTCATCCTCTTCATCCATCCTCTTTATCCTCTATATCCTCTATTATATCCTCTTTTCCATTTTATCATCACCTAAAACCAAAATAATTACAAACTGTTTTCAACACTCACAAATGAAAATAAATAAACCAAGTATTCCTATGTAGTTCCAACAGTCCCATCTAAAAATTTTAACAAATCTCAGTATCTTCAAAATTCATGTTTCCTATAAACAACACCTTTTAAAATTTTAACAAATACCAACAGTATCTCTTCTAAAATTTAAAAAATTCAGTATCTTCAAAATTCAATGCTTTCCTATAAACTAACTGACTCTTACCTTTTCATAATTACATATCATATGTACCAACTATCTCCTCGCACCAACATCTAAAATTTAAACAATCTCAGTATCTTCAAAATTCACTAATTACGTGTTTCTCCACATTTCCATTTACAATTCAATCTGAAAAATTAACAACAATCATACTTTAACTTTACATCTGAATATTCAAATTTCTTTACATTTACATCTAAATCTTCCTAAAAAAATATCAATAAAATATCAAATATCAAATATTCCAGTCTAATGCAACGAAAGAAATAGTTATGTACAAAGTATAAAATAAATCAAATAAAATGTCAAATATCAAACCATTAAATATCAAATCAGCAACGTTTCATTTTCATAAAATAATAATTCCACTAAAATAGCAAATGTAACCAAATAACCATCGAAAATTTATTAATCCACGTAATCTTACACTAAAATTACAATCATTTGCAAAAAGCAGTCTTCGGTATATCTCCAACTTTATCCACTTCAGCTTCTATCTTCGCAAATTCCTCTTGCTCTCCCAATAAACTATTGATAAACTATTTTCCACAAATACTTCAATTTCAATTTCATCTTGCTTCGCACGCTTGTTACAACTTGCTTTTTATCATCCCTCGTCACCTAAAAATTATTTCAATTAAAAAGTATTCTCGACAAAAAAATTTACGAGTCTTACAACTTTTTCTTCCACAACTCGTTGCAAAGCGTACTCTTTCGTCTAAAAAACCAATAAATATCTTAAACACTTTCTATAAACTAACTGACTATCTTACCTTTTCCAATCCTTCCTTTCCAAAAAACAAAAACATTTCCATTTGTCTTCGCATCTAGATCTTCAACTTCATCTCTACATCAGCATCTGAATCTGCATCCACATCTTCACTTTCCATTTTTACTTCTCAATTTACATCTACGAAACGACAAAATTAATCTTCCAAAATCAAAGTAGTTTCCATTTATGATGATAATTACAACTTGCACGTCCGACATAGATTTACTTGAAAATGTCACATTCGCAAATTCCTCGCTCGTAGAAATCACGTACATCCCCATAGCACTATTTTCACCAATTTCCTAAACTCGCTAATTTTCTACGCACTTTTACACCACCGATATTTTCATCAAAAATCTTATACTTTTCAACTACGATTCATAAAACCAAAGCTAGAATGGCGCGTCAAACTCCTTTGTTCTTGTTCCGTTTCCTCCCGTTTCGGTCGTCTCAAACAGCGCGATGTAATTTCAACATTCACCGACAGATGGCACCTCCATCTCGATTCAAAGGCGCATCTCCAATAAACCCCACGGCGCCAACTTCGCAAAACCAAACTTCCTAAATTTTTAAATCCTTTCATTCCTATCGAATACGAGCGTTACACGTACTGCACTTTCTTCCTTGATCAAGTACGAATTATATTACTTACCCGTTTCAAATTATTTTCAAATATCCCGCCAAAAAAAGTATGCTGAAATCTGATACTTCCCCCTAAAGGGAGAGGGACGCTCGTCCACGTTTACCTATACCAGTTTCCAATCTTCTACAACATCCGACAAGTGCTGCCATCGTCGGCTTCTCCAGATACCATTTAACGTATACCCTCCATATGCGTCCGAGAAAACGAAAAACTTTTAGCTCTCAACGTTTAAACTTTAAAAACTACGTTCGATCGATAAATTTAATTTTACGCAAACGAAACTGTAATTTCTGTATTTATCAATTGATGTATAAACTCTAAAAAAAATAAAATTAACTCGTTCGATGGATTCAAAGATATTTTAATCCTCCTGCATGTAATATTCTACAAAAACAAGTTCATTAATAAAATACAACATATAACGTTTCGCGATAAAGTAATAAATAAAAATAACAGAAAATATTACAAAAATATACAAAATATTCAATTATTCACAAAATCAAATAAATAATTCTCCTAAAATGTCAAATATTCCAGTAAAGGAGAAAATAGTTGAGTCAAATAAAAGACAATTCAACGAAACGTGGAAAATACTTGACAAATATCAAATTCAAATACAAATTGCAAATATTTCATATTAAATAAGAATAAAATGGTTTCAATTTTAGTTTCAACTAGTTTTTCCAACATTCTATAAAAACAATTCGATGACAGAAATTACAATAAATACAGCGTGTTACAATGAAATATAAAATTGAACGGAATATCAAATAATCAATTACGAAGCAATATTTGACAAAGTCAATGATTCGACGAAATATTAAATTCAACTACAAACTAAAACCATACTTTACGTCAATTTACAATTAAAACGTGAACGTTTCGGTATTACATTGGACTAGTTTTTTTAGGAACCGATCATGAGCCGATCTCTCCCATGTAACATTCCATAAATTCTAACATCTAATAAAATACAGAATAATTCAAAATGCAACGTGAAGATAGTTTTCTCAAATTATAAAAATGAAATCAAATATAGTTTTCTCATAAAATATCAAAATTCAAATATCCTTCAAACATTTTAACATTTAAAATAGCAAATACAAAAATAAACTACAAAATATTCAAACAAGTACGAAACATACGTTCACTTCTTGAGATATACGTAAAACATTCAATTGATTAAAACTGAATATTATTTGAGATATACGTAGAAAAAACATCCTGTAAAGACAACGTAAATAAATATGCGATATAATGAAAAAGAATTCGAATCACGATAAAGTATTGTTGAAATAGGAAATACCACAATAAAACGTAGAAAATATTACAAAATACGAAACATACGGGGAGTCAAAAAATATCAAATCATAAACGTAAAATAAACTACTTTTTTTCTCGTGAAATATGAAACGCGTTAAATATCAAATGTGCAGTTGAATCACGATAAAGTACGATACGTGTTACGATCAAAAATAGCATCGTGAAATTCTACAATAATGTAAAAAGAAACATCCTGACAAACTAAATCATTCCGTGTGAGGTACATCTGACAGAGTATGAAATAAATGAAATAAAATACAAACGTAAAATAGACGATATTTCTGATAAAATATTTAAATTGTTCCAGTGAAATATGAAATATTCAAGTCGCAATAAGAAAAATAACTCCATGAACAAAAAGAAACCAGATGTTCGGATAAAAGATAATCGTCAAAAAATTTACTAATGCAAATATTCCTACTATTCTTAAACCTAATCTTAAAATTACAATCATTTGCAAAAAAAAAAACGAATCATCTTCCAAAAGGCTTCAAAAAAAAGATTTCCTCCCACGAAACATTCTTCAATGTTCCAACTTCAACTTTATCCACTTGAGCTTGTATCTTCGCAAACTTTATCTTGCTATCTTGATAAACCACAAATACAAGTTGCTGTCGTTACAAACTTGCTCCACGTTTCATCCTCTTACGCTCTGTCATCGTCACCTGAAATTAAAAACAATTAGAAAAACTGCTTTCAACATTGGCGAATCGACTTTAAGTATTCCTCTAAATATGTAGTTTGGACAACAGCTCCCCTATCTTCTTCTCGCAACACCTAAAATCATTTAAACGAATCAATACCTTCGACGTTCAAAATTTCCTATAAACTAAATAAATCTTACCTTCTGGCAATTACATATTAATAAATAAAACTTCGAGTCATTTCAATCTAGATCTTGAAATTTCTATTCACAGTTGAATTTAGATGTACATCTTCAACATTTGTATTTACAATTGGATGCAAATCTGGAAAACTAACGAAATTAATCTCAAAAAATCAAAGTACATTTAGAAACTCACTCACCTGTCACAAAAACAAATCAAAACGTTAACAAATTCCTCGCTTCTAGAAGGAAATTCATCGCGATACCAGTAACCTTTCTAAAATTTTTCACACATTTTCAAAAAAATACAAACTGGGCATCCATGTTCTTTCCTTTATTCGCTCTCTTCCTTCCTCTTATTCAAAAACTTAAAGCTGAGTCTCCAATAAATCCAAAGCGCCAACTTTGCAAAACCAAACTTTGCAAAATTTATTAATTCTTTGTTTCTCGTCAAACACAAGTGTTATACATACTGCACTTGTTCTTTGATCAAGTACGAATTATATTACTTACTCGATCGAAATTATTTTCAAATATCCCGCCAAAAAAAGTATGCTGAAATCTGATACTTCCCCTTAAAGGGAGAGGGACGCACGTCCACGTTTACCTATACCAGTTTCCAATCTTCTACCGCACCCGACAAGTGCTGCCATCGTCCACCTCGTGGCCGTTTCTCTCACTACGATGTCTTGCGCTTTGCTCTCCAACGAACACGCCCACAAAATGAGTGTGATACTTCCAACACTCCTAGCTTTCATCGTACGTTATGTGCTTGTGCTTCGGAATGTATAAGTAAACATTTTTAAAACTAAAGCTTAATTTTACGCAAACGAGAGAATAATTTCCTTTCTCCCCGTAATCGGTATCGACACTTCCCAAATAAATATCGATATAAAATGAAAAAAATTATCCGAAATGAAACCAATCAATTTTCATTTACGAAAAAATAATATTTTCAAAGGACCCAGTTCTTAAAAAAACGCGTTCTTCCAAATCAGCGTGCATTGCCCACTTAAATAAAGAAACAATGAAAAAAGTCTACTTTCCATATACGTACGACAAAAAATGTACAAACTGATCAAATTTATCGACTTTTCGCATCGAGTGATAGTTCCCTAGCATTCCTTTAAACCTTCAAAAGTATAAATAATTTAATTATGCGCAACAGAAACCCAATTTCTCTTTCTAAACGTAAATAATAACGTCCATCTTAAAAAACACGATAATAAAACGATACAGATAAACAAAAAAAATAATAAATTTTCAAAATTTCGCAATTATGCGTTCTTCCGTGAATCTTCAACGTACCTAGAAAGAACCAAGGAAGAACGAAGGAAGAACGAAAAAAAGAACGAACGAAAAAAATGTATTCTACTCGTATACGTATCAGAAAAATGTAAAAACTAATCAAAAGTTTTCAAATCGAACGATTGGTAAACTTCCAATACTTCTAGCGTCTGTTTAAACTTTCAAAACTACGTTCCATCAAAATTCAACGATAAATTTAATTTTACGCAAACGAGACTTTAATCTCGCTTTCTACGTCTATTGATTCATGTATAAATTCTAAAAAAAAATAAAATCAATTAGTTCGATGTATCGAAAGATATTTTATTCTCCCTACATCCATACCCTTAACATTCTAAAAAAACAACTTGATAAATAACGATAAAATACAATAACGTGCGACGTATTGCAATAAAGTAGGAAATAAAAACAACGTGAAAAATATTACAACAAAATACTCGATGTACAAGCAAAATATACAAGTTGTTAAGTTATTCACAAAAAATAATTCAATTATTCAATATAAAATACACAAAATATTCAATTATTCACAAAATACATCGAATAAATATTTCTATTCTACTATTCTACTAAAACAGAAAATAATTCAATCGAATAAAAACAAAATTCGACAAAATATGAAAAATACTTGATGAAATATCAAATTGCAAATATTTCATATTAAATACAATAAAAAAAGAGTTTCAGTTTTAGTTTCAACTACCTTTGTCCAAAAAAAAAACATGCAACGTTCTATAAAAACAATTCAATAAAACAAATTACAATAAAATACAGCATGTTGCAATGAAATATAAAATAGAACAGAATATCAAATAATCAATGTTATACGAAGCAATATTTCACAAAGCCATCGATTCGACAAAACATTCGATTCAAGTACAAACTAGAAACATATTTTACATCGATTTACAATTAAAACGTAAGCGTTTCGCTGTTAGGTTGAACTAGTTTTTTAGGGACCGGTCGTGAAGCCGATCCCTCCTACATGCAACGTTCCACAAATGGTATAACGTATAATAAAATACAAAATATTCAAATAACAAAAGTAAGAAATAATTCCATCTACAATATTTCACAAAAATAAAAACGAATGAAACAAAATACAATTGAACGTAAAATAGACTAGTTTTCTCATGAAATATCAAGCAAAATAGCAAATACAAAAAATAAACTATAAAATATTCAAACACATTCATTCGTTAAAACTGACTTCCTCGGATATACATAAAACAAGACAACTTGATAAATGATTATACAATAAATGACATAAAATATTATTTCTCATGACCTGAAATATTCCACTGAATAAGAAATATTTCATAAAATAACTGATAAAAATTCAATAAAACGTGAAATATTCCAGTCGAATGAAAAACTATCCAAACAATTAAATATACGTGCAACATTCCATAAATACAATTAAATAAATGATATACAATGAGATACAACGATAACATAGGAAATAGAAGAGTATCCAGCGATTAGATACAAAATATTTCACAAAATATAAAATAATTCCATTTAAAATAGAGAAAATACAAAATTTCAAATGTGAAATATCAAATGTTCGAGTCAAACGTAAAACTTAAATTTAACGAAATATCAAATAAAATAAACAATTAATACAAATATTTCGCATCCATCGACGTAAAAAACGTAAACTTTAATTTCAGTTTTAGTTTTAGTTTTCATCTAGTCCAATCTATATTTACGTATAAAACGCCTCGATAAATACATATTCCAATAAAATAGCAAATATTACAGTCAAATGTATCAAGTATCAAATATCAAATAATTAATTAATTACGAATTAAGGAATATTTGCTAAAATCATTCGGTAAAATATCAAATGCAAAACTATTCCACAAAGTAACAAATAATTAAACAAAATATAAAATATCAAGTATCAAACATTCCAGTCAAGTAAAAAACTTAAATCCATCAAACTTAAATATAGAATTAAATCAAATAGAAAATATATCAAACAAAATATCAAGCGAACGAATAAGATACAAGTTTCAAATACAATATCAAATATTTCACATCAATCCCGCAAAAAACATAAATTTTTATTTTAGTTTTTACTTTTAGTTTTAGTTCAGGCTAGTTTTTCCCAAGATATACCTGCAACGTTCTATAAAAACAACTTGATAAACACACAGTATTGCAATAAAGTAGAAAATAAAAAAAAAAAATAATTTAATCCATCCAGTAAAGGAGAAAATAATTGAATCGATCCAGTAAAAAAGAGAAAATAATTGAATCAAATAATCCAGTAAAAAGAGTACGATTTAATAAAAAAAACTTGACGAAATATCAAACTTGCAAATTTTTCATACTAAAAAAATAAAAGTATTTCGGATTTAGTTTCGACTAATTTCCCAAGATATAACCTGACATTCTACAAAAAACGACTCGACGCACCAACGACAAAGTACGTGTTGAAAAGTAAAATATCAAACGACCAAATAAATGAAAAATAACCTTAAACTAAAATTACGATCATTCGCGAAAATCATTTCTCCTAAAGACGAGTCATTCCTTGACAATTTCTTCCAGAATATTCCAACTTGAACTATATTGAACCACTTGCTATCTTGAATAAACTCTTCTCGACAAATTTTATCCACTTGCTACTATGAATATTTCGCAAATACAAATTGAATTTTATTCACTTCCTATCTCCACGAGTAGTACCTCTTACAACTTGAGTTTTGTCCACTTCCTCTTTATCTCTCACTTTCTCGTCGTCACCTGAAATTAAAACAATTAGAAACTGTTTTCAACATTTGCAAATGAAAATAAATAAACTTTAAGTATTCCTGTATGTAGTTTCAACAGCTGTCCTGTCTTCTTTTTTCACAGCAACGTCTAAAATCGTTTAAACAAATCTCAGTATCTTGAAAATTGACGTTTCCTATAAACTAACCGACTGTCTTACCTTTTCGTAATTACACGTATCACTTCCAATAATAAAACTTCCCGTCATATCGATCTAGATCTTGAAATTTCTATTCACAGTTGAATTTAGATCCAAATCTTCAACATTTGTATTTACAATTGATGCAAATCTGGAAAACTAACGAAATTAATCTCAAAAAATCAAAGTACATTTAGAAACTCACTCACCTGTCACAAAAACAAATCAAAACGTTAACAAATTCCTCGCTTCTAGAAGGAAATTCATCGCGATACCAGTAACCTTTCTAAAATTTTTTCACACATTTTCAAAAAAAATACAAACTGGGCATCCATGTTCTTTCCTTTATTCGCTCTCTTCCTTCCTCTTATTCAAAAACTTAAAGCTGAGTCTCAATAAATCCAAAGCGCCAACTTTGCAAAACCAAACTTTGCAAAATTTATTAATTCTTTGTTTCTCGTCAAACACAAGTGTTATACATACTGCACTTGTTCTTTGATCAAGTACGAATTATATTACTTACTCGATCGAAATTATTTTCAAATATCCCGCCAAAAAAAGTATGCTGAAATCTGATACTTCCCCTTAAAGGGAGAGGGACGCACGTCCACGTTTACCTATACCAGTTTCAATCTTCTACCGCACCCGACAAGTGCTGCCATCGTCCACCTCGTGGCCGTTTCTCTCACTACGATGTCTTGCGCTTTGCTCTCCAACGAACACGCCCACAAAATGAGTGTGATACTTCCAACACTCCTAGCTTTCATCGTACGTTATGTGCTTGTGCTTCGGAATGTATAAGTAAACATTTTTAAAACTAAAGCTTAATTTTACGCAAACGAGAGAATAATTTCCTTTCTCCCCGTAATCGGTATCGACACTTCCCAAATAAATATCGATATAAATGAAAAAAAATTATCCGAAATGAAACCAATCAATTTTCATTTACGAAAAAATAATATTTTCAAAGGACCCAGTTCTTAAAACTTCCCAAATCAGCGTGCATTGCCCACTTAAATAAAGAAACAATGAAAAAAAGTCTACTTTCCATATACGTACGACAAAAAATGTACAAACTGATCAAATTTATCGACTTTTCGCATCGAGTGATAGTTCCCTAGCATTCCTTTAAACCTTCAAAAGTATAAATAATTTAATTATGCGCAACAGAAACCCAATTTCTCTTTCTAAACGTAAATAATAACGTCCATCTTAAAAAACACGATAATAAAACGATACAGATAAACGAAAAAAAATAATAAATTTTCAAAATTTCGCAATTATGCGTTCTTCCGTGAATCTTCAACGTACCTAGAAAGAACCAAGGAAGAACGAAGAAAGAACGAACGAAAAAAAAATGTATTCTACTCGTATACGTATCAGAAAAATGTAAAAACTAATCAAAAGTTTTCAAATCGAACGATTGGTAAACTTCCAATACTTCTAGCGTCTGTTTAAACTTTCAAAACTACGTTCCATCAAAATTCAACGATAAATTTAATTTTACGCAAACGAGACTTTAATCTCGCTTTCTACGTCTATTGATTCATGTATAAATTCTAAAAAAAAATAAAATCAATTAGTTCGATGTATCGAAAGATATTTTATTCTCCCTACATCCATACCCTTAACATTCTAAAAAAAACAACTTGATAAATAACGATAAAATACAATAACGTGCGACGTATTGCAATAAAGTAGGAAATAAAAACAACGTGAAAAATATTACAACAAAATACTCGATGTACAAGCAAAATATACAAGTTGTTAAGTTATTCACAAAATAATTCAATTATTCAATATAAAATACACAAAATATTCAATTATTCACAAAATACATCGAATAAATATTTCTATTCTACTATTCTACTAAAACAGAAAATAATTCAATCGAATAAAAACAAAAATTCGACAAAAATATGAAAAATACTTGATGAAATATCAAATTGCAAATATTTCATATTAAATACAAATAAAAGAGTTTCAGTTTTAGTTTCAACTACCTTTTGTCAAAAAAAAAAAAACATGCAACGTTCTATAAAAACAATTCAATAAAACAAATTACAATAAAATACAGCATGTTGCAAATGAAATATAAAATAGAACAGAATATCAAATAATCAATGTTATACGAAGCAATATTTTTCACAAAGCCATCGATTCGACAAAACATTCGATTCAAGTACAAACTAGAAACATATTTTACATCGATTTACAATTAAAACGTAAGCGTTTCGCTGTTAGGTTGAACTAGTTTTTTTAGGACCGGTCGTGAAGCCGATCCCTCCTACATGCAACGTTCCACAAATGGTATAACGTATAATAAAATACAAAATATTCAAATAACAAAAGTAAGAAATAATTCCATCTACAATATTTCACAAAATATAAAACGAATGAAACAAAATACAATTGAACGTAAAATAGACTAGTTTTCTCATGAAATATCAAGCAAAATAGCAAATACAAAAAATAAACTATAAAATATTCAAACACATTCATTCGTTAAAACTGACTTCCTCGGATATACATAAAAACAAGACAACTTGATAAATGATTATACAATAAATGACATAAAATATTATTTCTCATGACCTGAAATATTCCACTGAATAAGAAATATTTCATAAAATAACTGATAAAAATTCAATAAAACGTGAAATATTCCAGTCGAATGAAAAAACTATCCAAACAATTAAATATACGTGCAACATTCCATAAATACAATTAAATAAATGATATACAATGAGATACAACGTGCAACGATAACATAGGAAATAGAAGAGTATCCAGCGATTAGATACAAAATATTTCACAAAATATAAAATAAAAAATAGAGAAAATACAAAATTTCAAATGTGAAATATCAAATGTTCGAGTCAAACGTAAAACTTAAATTTAACGAAATATCAAATAAAATAAACAATTAATACAAATATTTCGCATCCATCGACGTAAAAAAAACGTAAACTTTAATTTCAGTTTTAGTTTTAGTTTTCATCTAGTCCAATCTATATTTACGTATAAAACGCCTCGATAAATACATATTCCAATAAAATAGCAAATATTACAGTCAAATGTATCAAGTATCAAATATCAAATAATTAATTAATTACGAATTAAGGAATATTTGCCAAAAAATCATTCGGTAAAATATCAAATGCAAAACTATTCCACAAAGTAACAAATAATTAAACAAAATATAAAATATCAAGTATCAAACATTCCAGTCAAGTAAAAACTTAAATCCATCAAACTTAAATATAGAATTAAATCAAATAGAAAAATATATCAAACAAAAATATCAAGCGAACGAATAAGATACAAGTTTCAAATACAATATCAAATATTTCACATCAATCCGCAAAAAAAACATAAATTTTTATTTTAGTTTTTACTTTTAGTTTTAGTTCAGGCTAGTTTTTCCCAAGATATACCTGCAACGTTCTATAAAAACAACTTGATAAACACACAGTATTGCAATAAAGTAGAAAATAAAAAAAAAAAAATAATTTAATCCATCCAGTAAAGGAGAAAATAATTGAATCGATCCAGTAAAAGAGAAAATAATTGAATCAAATAATCCAGTAAAAAGAGTACGATTTAATAAAAAAACTTGACGAAATATCAAACTTGCAAAATTTTTCATACTAAAAAATAAAAGTATTTCGGATTTAGTTTCGACTAATTTCCCAAGATATAACCTGACATTCTACAAAAAACGACTCGACGCACCAACGACAAAGTACGTGTTGAAAAGTAAAAATATCAAACGACCAAATAAATGAAAATAACCTTAAACTAAAATTACGATCATTCATGAAAATCATTTCTCCTAAAGACGAGTCATTTCTTGACAATTTCTTCCAGAATATTCCAACTTGAACTATATTGAACCACTTGCTATCTTGAATAAACTCTTCTCGACAAATTTTATCCACTTGCTACTATGAATATTTCGCAAATACAAATTGAATTTTATTCACTTCCTATCTCCACGAGTACTTCTTACAACTTGAGTTTTGTCCACTTCCTCTTTATCTCTCACTTTCTCGTCGTCACCTGAAATTAAAACAATTAGAAACTGTTTTCAACATTTGCAAATGAAAATAAATAAACTTTAAGTATTCCTGTATGTAGTTTCAACAGCTGTCCTGTCTTCTTTTTCACAGCAACGTCTAAAAATCGTTTTAAACAAATCTCAGTATCTTGAAAATTGACGTTTCCTATAAACTAACCGACTGTCTTACCTTTTCGTAATTACACGTATCACTTCCAATAATAAAACTTCCCGTCATATCGATCTAGATCTTGAAATTTCTATTCACAGTTGAATTTAGATCCAAATCTTCAACATTTGTATTTACAATTGATGCAAATCTGGAAAACTAACGAAATTAATCTCAAAAAATCAAAGTACATTTAGAAACTCACTCACCTGTCACAAAAACAAATCAAAACGTTAACAAATTCCTCGCTTCTAGAAGGAAATTCATCGCGATACCAGTAACCTTTCTAAAATTTTTCACACATTTTCAAAAAAAATACAAACTGGGCATCCATGTTCTTTTCCTTTATTCGCTCTCTTCCTTCCTCTTATTCAAAAAACTTAAAGCTGAGTCTCCAATAAATCCAAAGCGCCAACTTTGCAAAAACCAAACTTTGCAAAATTTATTAATTCTTTTGTTTCTCGTCAAACACAAGTGTTATACATACTGCACTTGTTCTTTGATCAAGTACGAATTATATTACTTACTCGATCGAAATTATTTTTCAAATATCCCGCCAAAAAAGTATGCTGAAATCTGATACTTCCCCTTAAAGGGAGAGGGACGCACGTCCACGTTTACCTATACCAGTTTCCAATCTTCTACCGCACCCGACAAGTGCTGCCATCGTCCACCTCGTGGCCGTTTCTCTCACTACGATGTCTTGCGCTTTGCTCTCCAACGAACACGCCCACAAAATGAGTGTGATACTTCCAACACTCCTAGCTTTCATCGTACGTTATGTGCTTGTGCTTCGGAATGTATAAGTAAACATTTTTAAAACTAAAGCTTAATTTTACGCAAACGAGAGAATAATTTCCTTTCTCCCCGTAATCGGTATCGACACTTCCCAAATAAATATCGATATAAATGAAAAAATTATCCGAAATGAAACCAATCAATTTTCATTTACGAAAAATAATATTTTCAAAGGACCCAGTTCTTAAAACTTCCCAAATCAGCGTTCTTCCATAAATTGCCCACTTAAATAAAGAAACAATGAAAAAAGTCTACTTTCCATATACGTACGACAAAAAATGTACAAACTGATCAAATTTATCGACTTTTCGCATCGAGTGATAGTTCCTAGCATTCCTTTAAACCTTCAAAAGTATAAATAATTTAATTATGCGCAACAGAAACCCAATTCTCTTTCTAAACGTAAATAATAACGTCCATCTTAAAAAACACGATAATAAAACGATACAGATAAACAAAAAAAAATAATAAATTTTCAAAATTTCGCAATTATGCGTTCTTCCGTGAATCTTCAACGTACCTAGAAAGAACCAAGGAAGAACGAAGAAAGAACGAACGAAAAAAAATGTATTCTACTCGTATACGTATCAGAAAAAATGTAAAAACTAATCAAAAGTTTTCAAATCGAACGATTGGTAAACTTCCAATACTTCTAGCGTCTGTTTAAACTTTCAAAACTACGTTCCATCAAAATTCAACGATAAATTTAATTTTACGCAAACGAGACTTTAATCTCGCTTTCTACGTCTATTGATTCATGTATAAATTCTAAAAAAAAAAATAAAATCAATTAGTTCGATGTATCGAAAGATATTTTATTCTCCCTACATCCATACCCTTAACATTCTAAAAAAAAAAACAACTTGATAAATAACGATAAAATACAATAACGTGCGACGTATTGCAATAAAGTAGGAAATAAAAACAACGTGAAAAATATTACAACAAAATACTCGATGTACAAGCAAAATATACAAGTTGTTAAGTTATTCACAAAATAATTCAATTATTCAATATAAAATACACAAAATATTCAATTATTCACAAAATACATCGAATAAATATTTCTATTCTACTATTCTACTAAAAACAAAAATAATTCAATCGAATAAAAAAACAAAATTCAATCGACAAAATATGAAAAAAAAATACTTGATGAAATATCAAATTGCAAATATTTCATATTAAATACAAATAAAAGAGTTTCAGTTTTAGTTTCAACTACCTTTTGTCCAAAAAAAAAAAACATGCAACGTTCTATATAAAAAACAATTCAATAAAAACAAATTACAATAAAATACAGCATGTTGCAATGAAATATAAAATAGAACAGAATATCAAATAATCAATGTTATACGAAGCAATATTTTCACAAAGCCATCGATTCGACAAAAACATTCGATTCAAGTACAAACTAGAAACATATTTTACATCGATTTACAATTAAAACGTAAGCGTTTCGCTGTTAGGTTGAACTAGTTTTTTTTTAGGGACCGGTCGTGAAGCCGATCCCTCCTACATGCAACGTTCCACAAATGGTATAACGTATAATAAAATACAAAATATTCAAATAACAAAAGTAAGAAATAATTCCATCTACAATATTTCACAAAATATAAAACGAATGAAACAAAATACAATTGAACGTAAAATAGACTAGTTTTCTCATGAAATATCAAGCAAAAATAGCAAATACAAAAATAAACTATAAAATATTCAAACACATTCATTCGTTAAAACTGACTTCCTCGGATATACATAAAACAAGACAACTTGATAAATGATTATACAATAAATGACATAAAATATTATTTCTCATGACCTGAAATATTCCACTGAATAAGAAATATTTCATAAAATAACTGATAAAAAAATTCAATAAAACGTGAAATATTCCAGTCGAATGAAAAACTATCCAAAACAATTAAATATACGTGCAACATTCCATAAATACAATTAAATAAATGATATACAATGAGATACAACGATGCAACGATAACATAGGAAATAGAAGAGTATCCAGCGATTAGATACAAAAATATTTCACAAAATATAAAATAATTCCATTTAAAATAGAGAAAATACAAAATTTCAAATGTGAAATATCAAATGTTCGAGTCAAACGTAAAACTTAAATTTAACGAAATATCAAATAAAATAAACAATTAATACAAATATTTCGCATCCATCGACGTAAAAAAAACGTAAAACTTTAATTTCAGTTTTAGTTTTAGTTTTCATCTAGTCCAATCTATATTTACGTATAAAACGCCCTCGATAAATACATATTCCAATAAAATAGCAAATATTACAGTCAAATGTATCAAGTATCAAATATCAAATAATTAATTAATTACGAATTAAGGAATATTTGCTAAAAAATCATTCGGTAAAATATCAAATGCAAAACTATTCCACAAAGTAACAAATAATTAAACAAAATATAAAATATCAAGTATCAAACATTCCAGTCAAGTAAAAAACTTAAATCCATCAAACTTAAATATAGAATTAAATCAAATAGAAAATATATCAAACAAAATATCAAGCGAACGAATAAGATACAAGTTTCAAATACAATATCAAATATTTCACATCAATCCGCAAAAACATAAATTTTTATTTTAGTTTTTACTTTTAGTTTTAGTTCAGGCTAGTTTTTCCCAAGATATACCTGCAACGTTCTATAAAAACAACTTGATAAACACACAGTATTGCAATAAAGTAGAAAATAAAACAAAAAATAATTTAATCCATCCAGTAAAGGAGAAAATAATTGAATCGATCCAGTAAAAGAGAAAATAATTGAATCAAATAATCCAGTAAAAGAGTACGATTTAATAAAAAACTTGACGAAATATCAAACTTGCAAATTTTTCATACTAAAAAATAAAAGTATTTCGGATTTAGTTTCGACTAATTTCCCAAGATATAACCTGACATTCTACAAAAAACGACTCGACGCACCAACGACAAAGTACGTGTTGAAAAGTAAAATATCAAACGACCAAATAAATGAAAATAACCTTAAACTAAAATTACGATCATTCGCGAAAATCATTTCTCCTAAAGACGAGTCATTCCTTGACAATTTCTTCCAGAATATTCCAACTTGAACTATATTGAACCACTTGCTATCTTGAATAAACTCTTCTCGACAAATTTTATCCACTTGCTACTATGAATATTTCGCAAATACAAATTGAATTTTATTCACTTCCTATCTCCACGAGTACTTCTTACAACTTGAGTTTTGTCCACTTCCTCTTTATCTCTCACTTTCTCGTCGTCACCTGAAATTAAAACAATTAGAAACTGTTTTCAACATTTGCAAATGAAAATAAATAAACTTTAAGTATTCCTGTATGTAGTTTCAACAGCTGTCCTGTCTTCTTTTCACAGCAACGTCTAAAATCGTTTAAACAAATCTCAGTATCTTGAAAATTGACGTTTCCTATAAACTAACTGACTGTCTTACCTTTCGTAATTACACGTATCACTTCCAATAATAAAACTTCCCGTCATATCGATCTAGATCTTGAAATTTCTATTCACAGTTGAATTTAGATCCAAATCTTCAACATTTGTATTTACAATTGGATGCAAATCTGGAAAACTAACGAAATTAATCTCAAAAATCAAAGTACATTTAGAAACTCACTCACCTGTCACAAAAAACAAATCAAAACGTTAACAAATTCCTCGCTTCTAGAAGGAAATTCATCGCGATACCAGTAACCTTTCTAAAATTTTTCACACATTTTCAAAAAAATACAAACTGGGCATCCATGTTCTTTTCCTTTATTCGCTCTCTTCCTTCCTCTTATTCAAAAAACTTAAAGCTGAGTCTCCAATAAATCCAAAGCGCCAACTTTGCAAAACCAAACTTTGCAAAATTTATTAATTCTTTGTTTTCTCGTCAAACACAAGTGTTATACATACTGCACTTGTTCTTTGATCAAGTACGAATTATATTACTTACTCGATCGAAATTATTTTCAAATATCCCGCAAAAAAAAAGTATGCTGAAATCTGATACTTCCCCTTAAAGGGAGAGGGACGCACGTCCACGTTTACCTATACCAGTTTCCAATCTTCTACCGCACCCGACAAGTGCTGCCATCGTCCACCTCGTGGCCGTTTCTCTCACTACGATGTCTTGCGCTTTGCTCTCCAACGAACACGCCCACAAAAATGAGTGTGATACTTCCAACACTCCTAGCTTTCATCGTACGTTATGTGCTTGTGCTTCGGAATGTATAAGTAAAATTTTTTAAAACTAAAGCTTAATTTTACGCAAACGAGAGAATAATTTCCTTTCTCCCCGTAATCGGTATCGACACTTCCCAAATAAATATCGATATAAATGAAAAAATTATCCGAAATGAAACCAATCAATTTTCATTTACGAAAAAAAATAATATTTTCAAAGGACCCAGTTCTTAAAACTTCCCAAATCAGCGTGCATTGCCCACTTAAATAAAAGAAACAATGAAAAAAAGTCTACTTTCCATATACGTACGACAAAAAATGTACAAACTGATCAAATTTATCGACTTTTTCGCATCGAGTGATAGTTCCCTAGCATTCCTTTAAACCTTCAAAAAAGTATAAATAATTTAATTATGCGCAACAGAAACCCAATTTCTCTTTCTAAACGTAAATAATAACGTCCATCTTAAAAAACACGATAATAAAACGATACAGATAAACGAAAAAAATAATAAATTTTCAAAATTTCGCAATTATGCGTTCTTCCGTGAATCTTCAACGTACCTAGAAAGAACCAAGGAAGAACGAAGAAAGAACGAACGAAAAAAAAATGTATTCTACTCGTATACGTATCAGAAAATGTAAAAACTAATCAAAAGTTTTCAAATCGAACGATTGGTAAACTTCCAATACTTCTAGCGTCTGTTTAAACTTTCAAAACTACGTTCCATCAAAATTCAACGATAAATTTAATTTTACGCAAACGAGACTTTAATCTCGCTTTCTACGTCTATTGATTCATGTATAAATTCTAAAAAAAAATAAAATCAATTAGTTCGATGTATCGAAAGATATTTTATTCTCCCTACATCCATACCCTTAACATTCTAAAAAAACAACTTGATAAATAACGATAAAATACAATAACGTGCGACGTATTGCAATAAAGTAGGAAATAAAAACAACGTGAAAAATATTACAACAAAATACTCGATGTACAAGCAAAATATACAAGTTGTTAAGTTATTCACAAAATAATTCAATTATTCAATATAAAATACACAAAATATTCAATTATTCACAAAATACATCGAATAAATATTTCTATTCTACTATTCTACTAAAACAGAAAATAATTCAATCGAATAAAAACAAAATTCGACAAAATATGAAAAATACTTGATGAAATATCAAATTGCAAATATTTCATATTAAATACAAATAAAAGAGTTTCAGTTTTAGTTTCAACTACCTTTTGTCCAAAAAAAAACATGCAACGTTCTATAAAAACAATTCAATAAAACAAATTACAATAAAATACAGCATGTTGCAATGAAATATAAAATAGAACAGAATATCAAATAATCAATGTTATACGAAGCAATATTTCACAAAGCCATCGATTCGACAAAACATTCGATTCAAGTACAAACTAGAAACATATTTTACATCGATTTACAATTAAAACGTAAGCGTTTCGCTGTTAGGTTGAACTAGTTTTTTTAGGGACCGGTCGTGAAGCCGATCCCTCCTACATGCAACGTTCCACAAATGGTATAACGTATAATAAAATACAAAATATTCAAATAACAAAAGTAAGAAATAATTCCATCTACAATATTTCACAAAATATAAAACGAATGAAACAAAATACAATTGAACGTAAAATAGACTAGTTTTCTCATGAAATATCAAGCAAAATAGCAAATACAAAAATAAACTATAAAATATTCAAACACATTCATTCGTTAAAACTGACTTCCTCGGATATACATAAAACAAGACAACTTGATAAATGATTATACAATAAATGACATAAAATATTATTTCTCATGACCTGAAATATTCCACTGAATAAGAAATATTTCATAAAATAACTGATAAAAATTCAATAAAACGTGAAATATTCCAGTCGAATGAAAAACTATCCAAACAATTAAATATACGTGCAACATTCCATAAATACAATTAAATAAATGATATACAATGAGATACAACGTGCAACGATAACATAGGAAATAGAAGAGTATCCAGCGATTAGATACAAAATATTTCACAAAATATAAAATAATTCCATTTAAAATAGAGAAAATACAAAATTTCAAATGTGAAATATCAAATGTTCGAGTCAAACGTAAAACTTAAATTTAACGAAATATCAAATAAAATAAACAATTAATACAAATATTTCGCATCCATCGACGTAAAAAACGTAAACTTTAATTTCAGTTTTAGTTTTAGTTTTCATCTAGTCCAATCTATATTTACGTATAAAACGCCTCGATAAATACATATTCCAATAAAATAGCAAATATTACAGTCAAATGTATCAAGTATCAAATATCAAATAATTAATTAATTACGAATTAAGGAATATTTGCTAAAATCATTCGGTAAAATATCAAATGCAAAACTATTCCACAAAGTAACAAATAATTAAACAAAATATAAAATATCAAGTATCAAACATTCCAGTCAAGTAAAAAACTTAAATCCATCAAACTTAAATATAGAATTAAATCAAATAGAAAATATATCAAACAAAATATCAAGCGAACGAATAAGATACAAGTTTCAAATACAATATCAAATATTTCACATCAATCCGCAAAAACATAAATTTTTATTTTAGTTTTTACTTTTAGTTTTAGTTCAGGCTAGTTTTTCCCAAGATATACCTGCAACGTTCTATAAAAACAACTTGATAAACACACAGTATTGCAATAAAGTAGAAAATAAAACAAAAAATAATTTAATCCATCCAGTAAAGGAGAAAATAATTGAATCGATCCAGTAAAAGAGAAAATAATTGAATCAAATAATCCAGTAAAAAGAGTACGATTTAATAAAAAACTTGACGAAATATCAAACTTGCAAATTTTTTCATACTAAAAAATAAAAAGTATTTCGGATTTAGTTTCGACTAATTTCCCAAGATATAACCTGACATTCTACAAAAAACGACTCGACGCACCAACGACAAAGTACGTGTTGAAAAGTAAAATATCAAACGACCAAATAAATGAAAATAACCTTAAACTAAAATTACGATCATTCGCGAAAATCATTTCTCCTAAAGACGAGTCATTCCTTGACAATTTCTTCCAGAATATTCCAACTTGAACTATATTGAACCACTTGCTATCTTGAATAAACTCTTCTCGACAAATTTTATCCACTTGCTACTATGAATATTTCGCAAATACAAATTGAATTTTATTCACTTCCTATCTCCACTTAGTACTTCTTACAACTTGAGTTTTGTCCACTTCCTCTTTATCTCTCTCTTTTCTCGTCGTCACCTGAAATTAAAACAATTAGAAACTGTTTTCAACATTTGCAAATGAAAATAAATAAACTTTAAGTATTCCTGTATGTAGTTTCAACAGCTGTCCTGTCTTCTTTTCACAGCAACGTCTAAAATCGTTTTAAACAAATCTCAGTATCTTGAAAATTGACGTTTCCTATAAACTAACCGACTGTCTTACCTTTTCGTAATTACACGTATCACTTCCAATAATAAAACTTCCCGTCATATCGATCTAGATCTTGAAATTTCTATTCACAGTTGAATTTAGATCCAAATCTTCAACATTTGTATTTACAATTGGATGCAAATCTGGAAAACTAACGAAATTAATCTCAAAAAATCAAAGTACATTTAGAAACTCACTCACCTGTCACAAAAACAAATCAAAACGTTAACAAATTCCTCGCTTCTAGAAGGAAATTCATCGCGATACCAGTAACCTTTCTAAAATTTTTCACACATTTTCAAAAAAATACAAACTGGGCATCCATGTTCTTTCCTTTATTCGCTCTCTTCCTTCCTCTTATTCAAAAACTTAAAGCTGCGTCTCCAATAAATCAAAGCGCCAACTTTGCAAAACCAAACTTTGCAAAATTTATTAATTTTTTGTTTCTCGTTAAACACAAGTGTTATACATGCTGCACTTGTTCTTTGATCAAGTACGAATTATATTACTTACGCGATCGAAATTATTTTCAAATATCCCGCCAAAAAGTATGCTGAAATCTGATACTTCCCCTTAAAGGGAGAGGGACGCTCGTCCACGTTTACCTATACCAGTTTCCAATCTTCTACCGCTCCCGACAAGTGCTGCCACCGTTTGTTTCGTGTGCGCTTCTGTCACTACGACTTCTTGCGCGCTGTTGAGCCAAGCATACGCCCACAAAATGAACTTCGATCGTACGTCACGTTTCAACTTCCCAATGTATAAATAAAGATTTCTAAAACTTCCATAATCGATAGAATCCCATTCGCAATAGCCATTCAATTAAGCGCAAACGAAAATACAGTTTCGAATCTCTTTTTAAACGTAAAGGATAGCGTCGATCCATATGCAAAAAAGGAAATATATGCCTATTTAGGAAACTAAATTTCTGAAATCTCTTTGAAATCTTAAGCACGTACTGTACGTCCAAACAAGGGAAAAAAAAAAAAAAAAAAGCACAGGAGAAATAATTGTAGAAAAATAATTGCCGACAAAACACACGCGAAAAAAAAAGAATGGAACTGATAAAAAGGAATAATTTGTCAACTTTCAAAACTACCACATATTTTCAAGAACCCTAACTTCGATCGTATCTCACGTTTAAACTTCGCAATGTATAAATAAAGATTTTTAAAACTCCTACAGTCGATAGAGACTCGTTCACGTACATCTCTTAATTTTATACCAGCCAGAGAGTAATTTCCTTTCCTCCACGTAATCCGTATCGTTCGTTCTCAGAATATTTATAAATTAATATTTCATTTATTACCGTCAACGTGTTTGACAAATGTATATATAGCTGGCGTCAGACAAATTATTATTAATTCGTTATTTCGTTGTTCGTTATTCGTTGTTAAATATATTAATTTATAAAGGATAATACAAAGTACATTGATTGAGATAAATTGTCATCGCGGTACCTACAAATTTCAATGGCAGAATTCAAAGCTGCTTACTTTGTAAAACTCGTAAACGGAAAATTTATAAAATGTCGACGAAGAAAGAGTCAGAAATTAATTGCGAAGAATGCAACTCTTTCTTTCTACAAAAGTACTCACCGAATAAAAAAGCCAAGACAAAGCGGAAAAAAGAATTGTTTCGTGTTGGAGTGTCACAGTGTGATATTTCGCTCCCCGACAAGTGCTGCCACCGTCCGTTTCGTGTCCGCTTCTGTCGCTACGATTTCTTGTCAAATATACGCCCACAAAATGACGCCACGTATAGTCTCCGTATAGGTCCGAGGAAAATGTAAAAACTAATCGAAAGTAAAATTTATCGACTTTTCGCATCGAGTGATACTTTTCTAGCATCCCGTCAAACCTGTAAAATGTATAAATGTATAAATAAAGATTGTTAAAACTCCTATAATCGATAAAATCCTATTGAAGCCATTTAATTACGCGCAGCGGGAACGCAATTTCTCTTTTTAAACGTAAACGATAACGTCGATCTCGAAAACAACGTAAAAATATATACGGATTAACGAAAAATAATAAATTTGGAAAATTTTGCAATTTCGCAAACTCCTGTGAATATTGTTAAGCTCGTACTGTACGTTCATGGGGAAAAAAGGGGAAAAGAAACGTAGGAAAAGTAATTGTAGAAAAATAATTGCCGACAAAATGGTGCCAACGTCTCAAACCACTCTGCGTTTATATGCGAAAGAAAAAGAAAGAAAAAAGGAACCGATAAACAGGAATAATTTTGACACGACCCAGGCAACATTGTAAATATAATTCTCACGACGTGGACCCAGGATGCAGTGTCGTCAGGATCACGAGAAAAACTACCTGCAGGAAAAACATACACTTTCCGATCCCTTGACTGGAAAAAGAACACAGCGAGAGTCGGAATATACAAGCGTCAAGACGCCAGTAACCCTGTAATGATAGTAAATTTACTATCTTTCCGCGACAAGCGAATAGTAAAAATAATTATCGGTTCAACGTTGTCTTTCGTACGTATCCTTGCATCTCTGTATATATATTAATGTAAATAAAACGCTATTGAAAACACTAAAAATTTTTAAAACTACGACACATTGTCTCACGTTTAAACTTCCCAATGTATAAATAAAACAAAATAGGTTTAGCGTTGAAACAAAGATTCGTAAAAACTCGAATAAAGATACGTTATTCTCCATCAACGTTCAAACTGCACCAAATGCGCTCGTTCTCCATACTTGCAAGTATCTTCTCTCTTCTAAAATGTTTATACAAGGTTCGAAGACCGCGTTTGCGTTCCAATCTATTTGTTCAAAATATTTATAGAATTTATTAATATTAACGCGCAGTTACTTTAAAAATCGAACAAAAGCAATCTAAAGTTGCTTCCAATTATTAAAAAAAAAAAAACCAACGTCACACGGAGTTCCCAAGCGGTCACCCATCTAAGTACTATCCGTGCCCAGCACTGCTTAACTTTCGTGATCGGACGAGAACGAGTTTATTCAGTGCGGTATGAACGTTGGTTGACAAAAAAGTTTTTTATTATACGAGTTTTATAGAACTTTTCAAGTGTAACGATGCAATTTCTTTCACTTTTTTCATTTCATTCGCTTTCGTTTTTTCAACTTTCTTTCGTTTTGCCACTGTATAATCGTTTAAAATGACAACCGAGAAAAAATAATGTTTAACATGTTCTATTATATATCTATTAATTGATGTATAAATTCTAAAAAGAAATAAAATTAATCGATTGATTCAGTGAATCCAAATCAATATTTTATTCCCCTACACGCAACATTCTATAAAAAACAACTTAATAAATAACAACTTAATAAATATTGCAATAAAATAACAAATACCAGAATAACACGATAGAAAATACTACGACAAAATACGCAATGTACGAGTAAAATGTACAAGTAAAATTCAATGTAAAATATTCAATTATTCAAAAAAACATAAAACAGAAAATATTTCTCGTAAAATATTAATCGTTCCACTGAAAGAAAAATGAATCAAATAAAAGATAATTCGACAAAAATATGGAAAATACTTGACAAAATATCAAATTAAAATACAAAATGTCAAATATTCCGTATTAAATAAAAACAAGTGTTTCGGTTTTAGTTTGGTGTAGTTTTTTTTCAGGGATCGACCGTGAGGCTACAAGAACGACTCGACGCATCCAGTGATTCGATAAACAAATTACAAAATGATTCGACAAAATAAGACGATGATAATTCCATACGAAATATAGCAAGTGATTGAATAAAAAGAAAATATCACGGTAACGACACATCCTAGACAAAACGACTAGATAAATGGTAAGATACAATTGATTCAATGGATCGAAAGATATTTTAAACAATAATAAATTTATTTAAAAAATTCAAATTAAAAATGAATTTGTTGTAATAAAAGAATTTAAAACAAAAAAATTTTCGTTATTTCAAAAAAATAGTTTCAATAAAATTATTGATAAAAAAAATTTTTTCTCAAGTTATATATGTAGAAATATTTGATATTTAGGTAGGCAACGGTAGGCAACGGAAAAGATATGATTTAATTGCAAAAGTGGTATTTATTTTTTACGATTACGCTCTTTTCTCTGCACCACACTCCTCGCTCGACGCTACGCTGTTCTGTCCTCCACTCCTCGCACGTCTATCAAGCACACACGTACCACACTATCAGCTGCCCAAATTTCCCCATGCATTCTACACCCGTACCCGCCCAGAGGATGCTGTCATCCAGGCAATGACCTACATACATAAATCTGTATGTTCCCAATAAAATTGTAACAAAAAATTTGTAATGAGAATCTTACTTTAGCTATATATCTGCAATGTACCGCATTCGTCGTTAAACTATGGTTTTGTCACGTATTGTCAGAAATGATATATTTGCTTATCAAACTCGTAATTTCAACATTTTCTAATTCTACGATGCCTACCATTTGCTTCCAATCGGGAATTTATAGATTAATAACAAATATAATTATACAATTTGTAAGTGAATGTACAACTTTATAATACAACAAAAGATAAATTAAAAAGTTATTCTGATAAATCGTGATTTTTGCTTGTCAATCTTATTTACATATACCTTACTTAAAAAGGAAAATTGAAACAACGATGCTTGTATATTGAGAAATGTTTATTTATCTTACGATAAAACCATCATTGTGGTTTATCACGACCAAAACCACCACGGAATTCAACGTCTCCAGTACCAGCACCAACTTCAGCTTTTTTATCACCAGAACCTGTTTGACCTCCAGGACATCTATATCCAGCACGATCTTCCATAGGTCTAGACGTTTCGCTTCTTGCATCTGTTGCGGGTCTTGGTCTTATAGCTTCCAATCTAGCCCTTTGAGCGTCGAAGATACGATCTCAGGAGGTAAATGCAGGTATTCACGCAAATATTTGACGCCTTCCTTTGTCAACCACCGATAAAAGTGTTTTCAGGTAAACTGCTCTTTCACGTACTCTTTAGACTTCCGAGACTAAAAAAGTGAATAATGGAATAGATTTTACTGGTATAATATTATATCACGGGTAATTCTTACCTTCATAACCTTAATAACTTCGAAGTTTGGAACACATTCCAATTCTAGGTCTTCTGGTACCTCATACTTTTTTCTCGCAACGACAACACCTTCTTGGAAAAGGTATTTGTAAATTATTACGCGATCCTCTTTCGGCACCAACATTCTAAAAATAATAAAAAAATAATTACTGTTAATTTAGCGATACAACCATTTCGGATTATAAACGAGAAAAGAATAATAAATGAAATAAAATATAATACCTGTTTGATTTATCCTGTACAAATAATTATACAGAGTTGTAACTTTTATATTACAACTATCGTAAGAAATTTTTATCGCGATGATTTTTCTTCGATCACGGTGGAGATGTTGATGTTATAAATTAATATTATACTTGAAATAGAAAAAATACGAACGTTCTTTTAGGTTAGCTCTAAAATGTCAATACTTTGTTACGATAATGAATAAAAATACCAATTGTATAATGATTCTTCGCTTTGTTGTACTGATTAAATACCTTGATAAATTTCTTCTTTTTTCATAAAATTGAAAGATGAAAGCGATTAAAATAAATGTTCAAAGGGACTTAACACGCTCGACGTTTCATCGCGAGCCTTCTTTCGGAAAGAGAAATGTGCATACATCGATATATCGTTCGAGATTAACCGGAACTGACGTTATGTAAATTTATTTCAATTTTCACGTCAAAAATATAATTCTCCCATGCGAAATTATAAATTTTTATTCTGACTAATCCTGTAAAATCTCAATATTACGTATCGCCTAAAATTTAATGTATGAATCTGTTCGTTCTAGTGATTCAGGAAATGCAACTTCATCGCATGAATGTGTATATTTATTATACGGAATATAAATTTTAGATATTTATCAATAGTGAAACGTTACGATATCTTTTGTACTGCTCAAAAGTTTTCATATAGTGAGTTTCCAATGTTGTTTGGTCGTGATTACGTTCCATTCTTCAACTGTTATATTTGGTAAACGGTAAGAAAAAAAATACCGACGCAAGAGTTCCTTGACGACAGCCGCTTTTGCTAATAGGTAATTGTTCTAACGGAAAGTGTTTCGCAACAACGATAGTTGACGTTTCAAATATCCCGCCGGAAAATCTTCTTCCTACTTTAGGGTGACACCTTTCATAGACATGTAGGTACAATGATGATAATCAACTCGATCAATGTACTGCCAATTATAATAATAACTCTGTATTAACTATTAATAAATTATATTAAATATTATTACAAATAACAAAGATATATATCAAATCTTATCAAAACGCGGATTAAACTGTTTTCTTCAAATGCTGAGAACGTGGATGGCGCTGATTTCACTCCGGCTGAGGTAACAGTTGCTACACTACCGCCACGTTGCGACGAATGATGCAACTAATCGCTACGTGTCGATATTCAAAAAATTAGCGATTCACTCGTTAGAAACGATCGATTAAAAATTTTAAACGACGATTAAAAACGTTTAAAAGAGAGAATTAATTTTTATGGTAATTGTTACAAATAAATTGTTAGATGCGTCGACTGGAATATTCAGAATCGTTGTTTAAAAATTATTACGTCAGAGTTTAAATTAACATATATCGTATATTACGTATAATCTGATCATTTTCAAAACTCGTCGAGATACACGCAGCTTTTCCTATTCCGATAAATCACCATCGACGAAATCCGTATAGTTTCTTCTTTTCTACGTTGACAACGTTTTAAATCCGTACCGTTGATATCTCGTGTCTGTTTGAAATGCAAGAGACGTTGAATACAAAAGTGTAACGAAGAACACGAATCGAACGAATGTAAAGTCAATCGAGCGATGTAGAGTCAATAGACCACGACCGTGGTAAATTTCACTACGATCGTTGGATGCGAGCTGCTGGAGGGCACAGCGATGCCGCGCTGCGTAAACCGTTTGAAATTGGAGTTGGACGGAGAAAGACCGAGTCACGCGTTATGGCTGACGAAATCCAAGAAAAATTGCTGGAACAGGTGAAACGACAAGGAGAACTTGTACGAAAGCTAAAAGCTGCCAAGGCGAACGATATCCAGGTAAGAGCTGTTACTTTTACGTATTATACGCGGTTTTGTATCCTTTTTATCGTGAATTTTTTGATTCGTTCAACGGACGATACCTCGCGACAATGGCAAATTTCACCTCCGTGCGTTCTTCCGCATTTGCGTAGTTCGCTTTGTAGGTGCGCGATTGTTTGCGACTGTTGTTGTCTTTTTCAACAACGTCTTGTCCTCGAGCGTTCTTTTCCATCGATTTTTGCGAATAAATTTCTCCACCTCTTACCAACTTTTCTATTTTCCATCTTTCGATCGTCTGCACCTAACCTCTCTGTCCGCGACGACAATGTATCGTTTGACGTTCTTCAGGATTCCACAGTTTCTTTCGACTTAGAAGCGCAATTGCAAAGTATCGATCACGATTTTGCGGATGTCAGTTACGTGTGTGGTTGGATTCCCACTACGAAAGATGCGATATTTTTTGATTTCTGCGTGAGCTTCGTCAACGACGATCGGCTCTCTAAATGGCCACACTTGAAAAGATGGTTTTCAAATATTCAAAGTTTCGATCGAATCGAACGTAAAGCATTTCCCAAACTGGAACAGACAGTTACTCCTCTGACGAAAAAGGTCGATCGTGTGTGCAACTTTTGTTTCTCCGACCGAAACCTGATCGATCGAAAGGTGAGGTGCTTATTCGCTGGCAAGCAAAATCGCTATGAATTACGTACGAATATACGCATCCTCCCCGCGTTGTCTCTCTTTCGAACGACGTCCCCCGTCAGAGTTTTCTAACTGAGAAACTATACATTGTCCCACGAACCTAATTCAAACCGTGTAGTTTGTAGCATTTGCTTGCTAGTCCACTTACATGGTACCATTTGTTCTCTCGGCTAGTTTGATAATCAACATTGAGGCGGACTTTTCTCTTTGATTCTGGTTCTTATAAATCACCGGATGTTGCGTTCAATGTGGACCAACGCCTTTCTACCTGCGCAAAAATATTGCAATGCGTCGATGCTTTCGAGGCTAAAGGTACGCAAAATACACAAATGGGCAGTTTTCTTTCACGAGCGACGAGAATTACCTTACCTTTAATGACGTTAATTTAAAATCTACGTGTTCAACGAGCATCGATTCATTTTCAATTTTCAATTTTCAATGTAGATCGCGGACGAAGTTTCCAAATTACTCGAGTTGAAAGCTCGATTGGGAGACAAGAATGGCGAAGCACCTTCCAAGCTCCTTCTTAAAACGCCCAAAGGTACGCGAGACTACGGTCCTGAACAAATGGCACTTCGACTCGCAGTACTGGATAAAATAGTCACCGTGTTTAAAAGGCATGGCGCGGAAACCATAGATACTCCTGTGTTTGAACGCAAAGTAAGTAAAAATTGCCAAATGCGACTCGCACGGAATCGAACGTGTCTGTTTTGTGTTTTGAGTAAAAGTTATTGTCAACTTAGGAAGTTTTGACAGGAAAGTATGGGGAAGATTCGAAACTGATCTACGACTTGAAGGACCAAGGTGGAGAAATTTTATCCTTGAGATACGACTTGACCGTACCCTTTGCTAGATATCTGGCAATGGGAAAGATCTCTTCCATAAAAAGGTATCACATAGCGAAAGTTTACCGAAGGGACAATCCATCCACAACCAGGGGTAGATACAGAGAATTCTACCAATGCGTAAGTCTATCGACGTACGTCATTCGATGTACGAATGTGTCAAGGTTGTCGAATCGAACCTGTCGTTGATATTTTTCTTCTCTGGATTCAAGGATTTTGACATAGCTGGACAATACGACCCTATGATGCCAGACGCGGAATGTATTCGTATTATTTCCGAGGCGTTGCAATCTCTGGACGTAGGACCTTATAGGATCAAATTGAATCACAGATTGCTGTTGGACGGTATATTTGCTGCCTGTGGCGTTCCGAGCGATAAGTTTCGTGCCGTGTGTTCGGCTATTGATAAATTGGATAAAAATTCCTGGTCGGAAGTCAGAAAAGAGATGATCGAAGAAAAAGGTCTCGACGAATCCAGTGCTGACAAAATTGGCACTTACGTGTCGCTATTCGGTGGAATGGAATTAATTTCCAACTTGAGGAAAGACGACGAATTAATGAAATACGAATCTGCGGTAAAAGGCCTGGAATCTGTGGAATTGTTGTTCAAGTACTGTGACATATTGCGAGTGACGGACAAAGTAATTTTCGATCTCAGCCTTGCCAGGGGACTCGATTATTACACGGGTGTGATATTCGAAGCGATATTGACTGGTAAATTCTTAAAGATTTTCTTTAAACATGCGTTCAAACAGCGTCTGTTTCGTCTCTTTATTTTGCAGGTGACGATGTTGGCGTTGGTAGCGTTGCGGGCGGTGGCCGTTACGACAATTTGGTTGGAATGTTTGACAACAAAAACAAATCGATTCCCTGCGTCGGTCTGTCGTTGGGTGTCGAGCGAATTTTCAACGTTCTAGAGACAAAGTTAAACAAGGAAGGAGCGAAAACGCGAACTACCGAAGTTGAGGTATTCGTAGCGACTGCGCAAAAAAATTTGCACGAAGAACGAATGAAACTTTTGTCGATTCTTTGGGATGCCGGTGTGAAAGCTGAACAATCTTACAAAAGAAACGTAAAATTGCTCGCGCAACTGCAGTATTGCGAAGAAAGTGGGATACCGTTGGTTCTAATAATCGGTGAAGGAGAACTAGCCAGAGGAGAAGTTACGTTGAGAGATGTTGCGTCGCGTGCTGAGGTTTCGATTCCACGAGCCTCTTTGATCCAAGAGATAAGGAAAAGGCTATAGAAATATACAATGAATTACATTTATATAGTCAAATAGTACCATGCCGAACGGTGATTGTTCGATCCATTCGCCAAGTGTAATTTTTTACAGATACGTTGCGCGATAGCCTCCTTCGCAAACTCGACGCGTAAGAAAGTAACAAAATTTTCCGTTCCTGTGTAAGAAACTAAATTATACGTAATTTATTATATCCAACGATTGAATAAAAGTACATGCACAGATGTCAAAAATACTACGTGTTGCTAAATCATCTCTTGCGAAATATCGTCTCCTTCGTAAGGAAATCGTAGCGATTCGACCGTGATTCCACTTTCGTTTAAAGTGGGAGGAAAAGGCGAAAGAGAAAAGTAGAAAGCGACAATCGCTGCTTTAAAACGCTCGAAAGAAATTCAACGTATCGGTGTCGTCGATGATGATGTAAAGAGAGAACAGAGGCTCGTCTCTTCTTTCCTTTTTCCTTTTTTTTCTCGCTCTCGAATCTGATCTTTCGTTTTCGTGAAATTGACCACGAAAGAAAGCGACGGCATTCGAGAAACAATCGCGTAACTTTTTGCACATTTCTAAATACTTTGTTGTTCATTCGCAATCGTGTCACGTATGAAATTTCATTTATCTTTCCATGCTTTGATTCAAGTTCGAACCACCGTCGTAAAATGATTGCGAGATGTCACGATTTATCAACAGGCAAGCGTGACTCGTGCTTTCTAATCTTTGATTCTGAAAGTGAATCGACTGAATTGTTCGAGGAAACGTCGACTGCGGAAGAATTACGAACGATACTCGTAACGGGATTTTCTATTTTTACTTCCATTAGTAACGATTCCTGTGATTTCGTGTCAACGTCGACGAGTAAATTACAGTCGGGAATAAAGTCAATAGTGGTGGAAAAATCATTTGGGAATATTTGTTCCTTTGTATTGGACGAAACCAATTCCTCTTCTCCGTATCTATCGCCTAACCGACGACAAAAAGCACGTTCTTCGTTCCAACGATTGATATTTTCGGTCGCGATTGCATCCGCGATCGATTTACTCGTGTCTGGTTCGACGATTTGCACCGTTTTTTCTTCCAGTCGAACAGAATTTGTACGAGCAGTTTCTTGCGAAAGTGTCGAATATCGTCTGTTCAAACTGCGAACCGAAGACGCAAACTGATCAGAATTTTCGATGCAATTTTTCACAAATTCGTTATTATTTCTCGAGTCTTTGGACTCGTTTGAAAAAACACTTTTACAGCAGTCTTTCGTATCGCGATTGTGTTTGTCGCACATATTCGACGATAGGTCGAAAGGTTCGGTTCTTTTCTCGAGATCCTCGGCGTGAACGTCGCTCAAACTGAAGGCTCTGGCTCGACGTCGAAGATTCATTTGACCAATTTGTCGTTGCAACATGCCGGCTTTCCAACGAGGTATAGCCTTGAACGAAGGAACGAGGGGAGTGTTACCACCCGATAAAGATCCGTTTGGATTTTGGGTAGGTCGTAACGAGAAACGTCGATCGCTCAGGGATGATTTTATTGGCGTTGAATGGCCTGGTACTCTTTCCGTTAGAATAAGAGGTTCTTTCAGCGATTCGAACAAAAACGATGATCTGTTTTCCTGTGGCATTCTTCGTGAATCCTAAAAAAAAAAAAAAAAAAAAAAGGAAGAAAAAAAAGGCAAATAACTCGTCAAGTATAACGTCACGCGAAAGAATGAAAACAGGTTAAAACGAAATCAAGGATTCGTTTCGTTTCTAAAGGCAAAGAGAACGTCGTCGACGTGATCGATCGATCGTTGAATCGGTGGATCGTTGAACTTACCGACAAGTATGGCGAGTCATTTTTCGGAGGCGTTGGAGGACCAACGGGTGTCGCTACGGGTCTCAAAGAAAATCTTCTCGACTTGTTGGTTGTGGGTGTAACGAACATCAAACTACCTCTTCTCGAATCTCGTCGATTTTGTGATGAAAGTGGCTTGTTTTCGTTTGAGTAAGATTCTTGCGTGTTTTGATTACCTTGAGTCGTCAGTGATGTAGGTGGAGAAGGTGAAAATAACGTGAACAAACTGGGAAGTTTTGGCGGTGTCAAAGAAGCGATACCCATTTTTCTCCGAGGTTGATCACGCTGAGACTGATCCGCATTCGCAACGGAGGTCCAGCTACTGTTGGTAGCGACACTTGCGTGGAGAACGGTGAGAGCTCTCAAAAAATCGGCCAAACTGGTTTCCTCGAGCAAATGACTAGTAGTAGTTTCTGCGTTGAGATTGTCATCTGCACCGGTATGCGTGTAATAATGTCTTCGTAGATTCCAAGTGATCGAATCTCGTCTGTCGTCGATCGACGCAGATTCCGAGACGAATGACTGTCCGTTGTCCCTGTTAATCTCAGGATCCAATTTTGAGTTCTTTTTTTCCGAGCTCGTTGAGAAACGACCTTTCCAAGGAGCGGACGAGACCAGAGCTTTGGAAACGGATCTTGTCAATGCAAAGCTACGAAGCTTCGAAAATCTTCTTTCTTTATTTCCATGTTCTCTGTCGGATGATTCGCTCGTTCGTGATTTCATTAGTTCTTCGACTTTTTTAGCCGCTGTTGGACCGGACCAAGTCCATTCGACGTTTCGATCTTCGTTCTTCGTTTCGTACAGTTTAATCTCGCTAGCCGCTCTTGAACGAGGTTTGGCAAAGCGATACGCTGGTATTTTTTCACGACCGATCGTTCGAATTCCCGATCCAGTGTTGGACGCGTGAGTATTTGACTCTTTGTTATTCTCTTCGAGTTTGCTACTACGATATCCAATATCTTGGTTAACGAAAGTTGTCTGATTTGAATTATCGGCTCCGGTGTCTTCTGCAACTGGTGGTATGTAACCAAGAACGTTCACCAATCTTGCCAACAGCTCTGCCGGCTGAACCATCGCGTGTGTTGCGAATGTTGCTGTTTTGTCGATTCTTTGCAGATCGGTCTCAGAAACGACTCGAGTTATTTGATCTTCCTGAATGAAAAAAAATGAAAAACAATGAAAAAAACGTACGTATACGTCTCCTCATTCTTACATATATATTACTACTAGAATTTTTCTTTATCGTTTAATTTTAATGAAATAAGAGAGAGAGAGAGAGAGAGAGAGAGAGAGAGAGAGACTGCTTACTGTCGGTACTACTTCGCTGTTGGCGCGACGTCGAGGTCTGTTACACAGATTGTCCTTCTCTTTTGAACAGTAGAGTAAATCTCGAAGATCAGGAAAACTATTGCTACGTGGAAATTTCAAAGGTGGAATTTCGTAATTACACTCGTCGATGTACACTCTCTGAAACGTGTGAGATGTACGATTGTCGAAGAAATCGATCGATTAAGAGAATAGAATCGAGATTTTATTTACCTTGACCTTAGACAGCTCTAATTCGTTGAAAACACGACGCAAGTAGTTTATCTCTTTGTTGAATTCGTTCCAAATTTTACTTTGCGTGTGCTTCAAGTTGACCGCCAGTTTGTGCTCGATTCGAGTGATCTTCTTACTGCGCATACCTCGCGCGATGAACGTCATAATCATAACGGTGTACCCCAATCCAAAGGAAATCCAACAGATCAGGAAGGCTTTGTATAATACAAAGAAAAATCCACTACCCTTGCTATTGTCCTTTCCTATCGAATACGAATACGAATACGAATACGAATACGAATACGAATACGAATACGAATACGAATACGATACAACGTGGTAACGTCGATAATTTGCGACAATCTGCTATATCGTGTTTAGATCGTTTAGACAGAGAAGGGAATTTAGAAGAAGGGAACAACGTCCTGTGTATAAAAAATACGTACGTACGTAGATATGTGATACATGTGTATCGATATAAACGAATATTTTTTTATTTTTTTATCGTTATTTTTATCGTTGCGCGAATTATTGTATGTAAATTAAAAGTAAGATCGGCGAAAAGACGTGACAAAATGTTTTCTGACCTGCCACGTAATCTCCGAATCCAATGGTCGTTAACGTGACGAAAGCATAGTAGACAGCTTCGTCGTAGGTCCAACGTTCGTAGTAACAAAAGAGAAATGCTGGGAAAAAGATAAACATGACGAAACCTGGCATCAAATGAACGAATATCTGCGCAGCTAATCCAACTTTGCCCGTTTCGAACGTTGTCAATTTTCTAGCGTAATAGTCGCTATGGCCACGTTTGTACGATTTGTACTTCTGATGAGCTTTGACGAATACGTGCCCAAAAAATTCTCCCAGCTGCGTTAATAAAATTCCATTCATAGGAATGCCTATCAGGCCGTAAAATATCATCAGGATGCGACTGAGCATATTTGTCGGAGCCAAATTCCCATAACCTATATTACACGTGTATAATCAACATTTTCAATTTTCACGTCGATGGCATTAAAATTTTATAATTTTACGATCTTTCTTCCCAACTTTCTTCTTCTGTATAAAAACGTGTAAAAACTCACGTGCACAGCGAATACGTACCTATCGTGCTGACGACGGTATAAGCAAAATAAAAGCTGTTGTAAAAATCCCAATAAAGAAGATCCGTCTCTCCTTCGGTATAATTATAAACCGATTTTTCACAATATCGTGTCAATTTTTGAAGAATTTCATCGTAATCGTGTTTAAAGTTAGGCACATAGTGCGAATGAAGTAAAGCTGAAAAAGCAACGTGCGTCAGAATCTGAATACTAATCGTATATACGTACTATACGTACTCTGAATAATTGCCGTAACGTTTAAAAATTAAACTATAGGGAGAACAGAGAGAGATTGCAATTCAAATTTTAAAAAGACACGAATCGCGAGTGTGGTAACCGGCGTTTAAACTTTGCCCGCTCTTCTATATTCTCCGTTTCTATTCAACGTATCTATTCTCGAACGAATGTTATCTTATCTCTTCGCTTTCTTCGTTTATCACTTGCGTTTTCTGCTTGCTTCGAATTCGGTCGTGGAACTTTATTTACGCGCGTGTATCTTGTGAAACGAGTTACATCAAACACATTGGATAAAAAATTTCATGTCGTAAAGGTAAATCTTCGTTGAGTCAAATTTCCTTGCAATTTGTTGATTTTAATTCAACAACGTACGTGCATTTCCACGATGCATTTCGTGAAAGTAGATAGTTTCGATCAAAGATACCGATTGATTCTTCTTTAAACGATTGGAAGCGTCGATTTTAAAGATTGCGGTTTGTGATAATTACAAAATTAACGACAAAGAAAGAACATTTCGTTTTTCACGTAACTGTGAACGTGTCGTGCTTTGTCAATCTCTGTAACAATTGAATCGTTTATATTCGTCGCGTTGACGAATCGTAGGAGGATCCGATGAATTTGCTAAACAGTTTTCTGGGGAGTGGCCGACCGAGTGATTTCGCGCGCTATTGACTTCGTAACTCGGTATCGAATCGATCGATTCAACCAACTTATTCTCTGTCACGATTGTTAATTGTTGTTGTTCAACGATTCGAGATAGAAGGAGAGAGAGAGAGAGAGAGAGAGAGAGAGAGAGAGAGAGAGACAGAGACAGAGAGACAGAGACAGAGACAGAGACAGAGACAGAGACAGAGACAGAGACAGAGACAGAGAGACAGAGAGACAGAGACAAAGAGAGAGATTTCGACCATCTTTCTTAAATCTTTAAAACAAATGTTAATCGCTAATGACAAAATTTACGATAGATCGTCATGCGCTCGTTGTTACTTGCCGTCTGATGATTGTATCGATTATATTGATTTTTCAACGGTCGAATGGCGTTTAAAAATGTGTATGAACGTTAAATCACGTGGAATTGTCGTCTTAAATTATCAAAATAATCGTTTCTTCCCCGATTACACGATCAACTGTGTGCTCACCGTTAATCTCGATGCGTTCACGTTTGGCTTCTCTGGCGCGCTCGATTTCTAGAGGACTCTCGATATGGTAGAAAATGGAAGCACCTAGCAACAAGTAAGTCAAGAACAGCATCAACAGGACCAACCATTGCTTCTTCGACATTCTTTGACTTTCGAACCTTTCGAACCGAGTGGCAATGGACTGTCAGGAATTGTCGTTGTCGAGATTTACGACAGAGTAACGACACAAAAATTTGCCGAGTTTCATCGATTCGTCCCTTGTCTTCTAAATTTTCTTTCTGTTATTTGGTAATTGACGACAACGTGTGATACAACGTACACGTGTATATCCAATCGATCCACGACGAAGAAACGGCCGATTGACGAATCGTTGTTGCGATTCTTACTACCACTCTTGCTGCACTAAAAACAGATTATTAGGCGGTCAACAAGCAGACGACAACATTATCGCGTGATAACTCCTTAGACTCTGATTTCGCGACCTTCGAAAGTCACCTTCTCCCTCGATGACGATTCCGTTAGATATCCGATACGATTTTAAGTGCCATCGACTTAAAAACGTTTTATCGATAATGCGATTATTTTTCTCATTTCCGTTTCCATCGAATGTCCTGAAAGAAGAATTTTTCGATTAGACCCTGTCGAAATTAACGATCGATCCTTGTCGGAGTGACAATGTCGATCAAACGTGTTGTAAATCGCGTGTTGTCTGTAGTAATGGTAAAAATTACAACTTTACTTACAATTTACTCGTATAAAATCAGTGGCGCTTCTCTTCCGTGACGCTTTCTTCCTTTTACAATTGATACGCGAAAAGCGATACGCGAAAAACCGATCGACTGAACAAACGACAACGGCAACAAATTTAGGCTGCAACGAACGTCTGAACGAACGCGAGGCAAATTCGTGTTGCGACCAGAGATTTCTTCTGACAATACGTAGATACAAAGAAGCGAGAGACAACAAAAGTTCTAACGAAACAAAAGATCCGAAATGATTTTAATTGCAATTGTTTGGGAAGCGGTAGTTGTTAAATCTAAACTGAACTATCTTCTTAAATGTAGGAAACGCATTATTGGACAACACTGATCGCTTCGGTGGCTGCGGTTCAACTTGGGGACGTTTGTCTGCCGCGTGACTATAATTTTCGCAGTTACCGCGCAGTTGGTGACAAAAATGTTCCCTTCGACGATACTCTTTACGTAACTTGCACCATCTGTGTACTTTGTAAAACGCAATGTATCCTGTTGGTTGAAAGATCGAAGGACAAAATGGATCGAATGCATGATTGATTTATCGCCTAAAGAGTACATATTTTTTTTGCTACTGCTGTCAGTCTGTTGCTTACTTTTTTCCATTTCCAATTGCTTATTGTTCGTTCCTCGTTAATCGTTAGTAACTAGTCGTCTGGTCTTCTCAAACACCCTCGTCTTTCTCGAATAGAGTGAAAATCGGAAGAAAATAAAATCGAAGGAAAATCGACTCTTCCGAAATTTGGGAATTTGAGAAATTCAGAACGTGTCGAACGTTGACGTATTTAATTTTGTTCTGTACGTATAAACTTCACCGATCGTACAGAAATACGTACAAAAATGCAGTAGCTTATCTTTGTTACACATTGAGACGACGTTAAAGCAGATATCGAATAAAAGTGGATTAGCTGGAGTTAACAAAATCAGTGTCAGCAGCGAGAGTAGCGTACGATAACATTTCGATTGCCGATTTAAACCGAGAAACACGATCGTCTGTTTCAACTTCGAATAAAACGAAAGCAAGTACGTCGATGGTTGTGAGATAGAATACATACGTATATCGTGTGTACAACAGTTGCGATCTCGAGAACACAGAACAAACACGTTTTAATACTGATAACGCTGTAAAATGTTGAATCGTAAATGGTTAAATCGTGTTAAATCCATGTTCCCGATGTATCCTCCTTCATCCCTTACGATTTATTTATATACTCTTATACTTTTACTATTGTTATCGTCGATATTTTTCGACACGAATAATAAGTCTTTGCACGAATCTGTCTTTTCCACTGCGAGTTACGAATTTTTTGAAAATTGCGCGAATAATGGTATCGTCGCGTCGTCAGTTGTTGCGAGGCATTGTTATTTATCGCGAAAAGTATGCCGAAAGTTCACAGTTTTGTAAAACCTTTCTTTATCGCTTTAAAATTTACCACAGCTTAGAGATTATAGACGCGTACTTACCATCTGTGAAAAGCAAGCGTGCCTTCTTCGTATATGTAATAATCAACTTTTCAATTATTGCCTAATATTTTTTTTCATGTCGCCGGCAGACAAGCCAGAATTAATGCAAGTTATACTGCGCTTTATCCAAATAGCTAAATTAAATGGGTAAAAATACTTAACATTTACACGAGAGAGATTACCTTTAAATATCAGTTGAAAAGAACTGGTAAAAATAATTCACCCTTCCTTGACGCTTATTTAACGATCTATTGAATGGTAAAGTCACGTTTCTACAATAAATCACCAATATCTGTAAATTTTACTCGTTACAACGCGCAATTTGATCGCGCAACAACCACGCGTAACAATATCCTAAAATCTTCTTTCTTATGGAAGAATAAAGGCAAGAACTAGTCGCTTGGATGATCACGTGCTCCAACTACTTTTGGAAGTAACTTTAAATGACTCTCGTTCAAAAGTATGTCACAAGAGTGCTAAGCGTCAAGGACAACAACTTTACGTAAAAAACAAAAAAGAAAAGAAAAAAGAAAGAAGGAAAATGATAATTAAACTCGAAAAATCAGCAAAAGCGTGTGTGAGATACTCTTATCTCGTCACGATGTTTTAAAATAAAACTAAACTTGTTTAAGAAAAATTACGGCAAAATTGCTGCAAGTAATATATCGAAAGAAAACAAGAAAACATAAAACGATAAAGATTAAAAAAATAAAGCAGGTGCGACGCAAATAGAATAATAATGACCACTAGGAAGAGAAATAAATAAAATAAAAAAGAGAGAAAAAAAGGGAGAAACAAAAGAAAAGTAAAAATTATTCAAGTATACTGCGACTCACGATATCGATGTTCGTATGTAACTGCTACGTAAAACGATCTCTCTCTTCGAATAATTCAAACTTCGTACCTGGACACGTTAATATAGTTATTTGGTTAGTAAACTAGTGCTAATAACGATTCGTGTTCTTTTCTGTACACGGTCGACCAGTATAACCGTTTACAGGTAATTTATTTTATACGTCGAGTTTCTTCCTACTTGATTCTTGAATTTTCATTGACTTTTCGTCGAATCTTCGTTCGCTTTTACCACAAATTTTCGACGTTGTTGCCTACGTGTACTTGTACGTATATATTTATGAAGCATCGAATATTACACGGTAAAAGGGATGTCACGGGATGATATCATCACGTCTTCTACGATAAATAATATTTTATCAACTGTAAAACAACTCGTACCATCCAACATTTTTCTATCAATTGTATTTTGTATCTTAAAACTAGATCCATACACGTATGGACTTGCGTGTCGTTGCAAACTCACGGTACATCTATTGTAAAAACAATATAAAATTATACAAAAGCCTTTTATAAAAGGGAGGAAGGAAGAAAAAAAGGGAGAACCGAAGAATATCTGCCTCCTATATGTATTTCACTTGCAACATTGAAACGCGTTGAAAAACTTGAAATACGAATAAAGATTCAAAAGGATCGATTAAAAATTTCAATTTAATTTATTTGTAAATAACGATGAAACTTATCTTCGAATACATTCTTTTACCAAGTAACGAAGGAATGAAATTTTTTCCCAACTAATAAACGAAAAACTATTTCTTTGAACGACGTGATGGCCAAAAGTTATATAAAAGTTTGTTAGTTACCAATACCGAGAGTGATAAAATTACAAATTATACGTACGTGTAAAAGACTCGATAAACGGTAGACGATTAAAAACATTGATAAAAGAAACAATTTGTGTCGTGTCAATGCCATGTTAAATTGTGACGCGTCAATGCCATCCAAGTTCTATATCTTCGATCTTTATATTTAATTCTTCGAACGAGGTATCGATACCAGACTCGTCGAATCCACCATTCAGCTCGATCTTCTGCGAAAACGTGAAACGTAAACGTCATCGAGCGTGCTACTGTTAAATTTCTCTGGATATATCGAGTTCGAGATCGAAATAAAAGAAAAACGTAGAAAGACGACGAACCTGTAACGCTGCAATTTGCGAAGGATCACCGACCAATAAAATCTGCGTTTCGTTGTCGTTTAAATCATCGACCGCTTTAGAAATCTGTATTTGCCCGTCTTTTTCCGTGATCTTTGGTTACATCCGAAAACGAAGAAAGAAACGTTTGAAAATTTTTCGAGATGAAAAATGCTGACTTCTATTAGCTTTACCTTTATCGACGAAGTACTGTCGTCGCGCGTAATGCTTCCTCTCCGTCTATCTTTGTTTCGACTAGAAGATTCTTGTACAGATTCTTGGCAAACAACATCGACGTTGTCGTCGCTATCGACTAGCGAATGAGCAGTTCTTTTGTGCATCACAAGAGTGCTACTTTGCCTGTACCTTCTTAAGCAAATTTTACACTCGAATGGACGTTGTTGCGTGTGAACCTAAAAAGAAATAGAGAAATGTATCGAACGCGATGCACGTTGTACAAAAAAAATTACCAACTGAAAAAATTACTGACGAGATGATGCTTGTAAAGACTAGAATATTCCGTGAATCTCCTTCCACAATTTTCTATCGAGCATACGTACGGCTTCTCCCCTGAATGAATTCGTATGTGATTTTTATAGTTTGTTGCGCTCGCGAAAGCTTTGCCACATTTGGGTTGCGTACATTTATACGGACGTTCACCAGTGTGCGTTCTAACGTGAACCTGGTACAAAGACGAAATACGAGATTAACCGTAAATTTCGTGACAAATCTGTAGTCTAAAATTTCATTTTTCACGCTCTTACCTTTCTGATGTTGCTCGTGGTAAAGGAACGACCGCAACCATTGAACGGACACAAGAAGGGACGTTCTCCGGTATGCGTCCGTACGTGTTTCAATAAATCTCCGGATGTTTTGAAACTTTTATCGCACGTTTCGTTTGGACATTTGTAAGGTTTCTCTCCTGTGTGCGTGCGCAAGTGAGCTTTTAAACTATACCCTGTTGAGAAGCTCTTCTTACATTTCGGATGTGTGCATCTGTATGGTCGTTGACCGGTGTGAGATCGTTCATGAACCTGGTTTAACGCAACACGATAATATCGCTTCGTCGGCTTTAACTTGTGATTGTAATTGAATTTTTCAAAGTCAAACAGATTAACGTTAACCCGAATATTATCGTTCTCCGAATTTTTACGTACGACACCAGCACGCGATAAATTCTAGCAGAGTTGACGTCGATGCGATTTGTTCGCACGAATCGTCGTAAAACCAAGGATCGTGTTTGTAAATAAATCTGATTCGACTTGTAACTTGTAATAACGTTGCAAAGGATCCTCCTTACCTTGAGATGATGGGGTGTACTGTAAACTTTTGAACAGCCCTCTCTAGGGCAAGGATGTCTTATTCTCGACGTTGACAGTTTATTTAATAAAATCTTGGAATCCTTTTTCTTCAATTTGCCGTCTTCGATTTCCCAGAAATTTTTGCTAACATCTAGATTACCAGCTACCATGTAAGCATTACCATCGATAAATTCCACGCATGAATAGTTTTCGACATTTTCTATGGTAGTGTCACGAGCTTGAATCAAAGTTGCTGGCTCCAATTCCAGTTGAAGTGGCTTACCTTCGGCAAATTCTGCTATGTCTCGAAGCAATATCGTATCTCCGCTCTCTAATTCCAGCGTTGCTTGCCTCTTTAAATCCATGTCTGTGAAACAAACAAATCTGCGATATTGACAACAAATTTACAAAAGTGATAGAGTACGAATTACAATTTGATCAACTCTATCAACGTTCGAACGTTATTCTTTGTACGTGCGTTAAATCTTGGAATCATGCACAAATTTAATTTGCTATCGATACGAGCAACATTTGATGCATATTCCCCTCGTGTGTTGATTAATTTCTAACCGTCATTGTTCAAATTATTGGTAACAAATGCTTGCGTTCCATCGGGCAATGTTACTGCTGTCAAAGTTGTGCCACCACTTAACAAGTGGTGCTCGTCCAACGTTAGTTCTTCCGTTCGATCATATCCAGAATTATTCTCGTTAATTAAAACTGAAAGACACTCCAATATATCCATGCGATTGCTCTGTATACAATAAAGTAACAAGTAAGAGATACTGGACAGAATCGGTTAAATGAAATCAAAAAGTGCTCCTACCTGTGCCTCGTCTGACATGGTTTCGACATCTCGAGTCACGAAACGATTCGAAAGTTCTGCGCCTTCCGTCGACATATCTCTCTACAAATCCAGAGCTGCGAACAAAGAACGTTTCGCGATGATCGTCGATGATCCACGTCATTATTTTGTGTCTTAGTTTCATATCCACAGGTAAGCATCTGTCTCGAAACAGGGATCATCAACATCCGCTTGTTTGCGATGCATTGAAGATTCTACAGTATCGAGCGTCTGTCGTATCAACTTAACCTTTTACCACGACGACCACTGAATATTTTGGGATACGAATATTTAGAAGAGAGGTGTACGAGTCCAGTTTCGAGAGGATTCACCGATTGATCAATTCGATATTCGGTATTAACTATTCGCCTGACGATATATATATGTATATATAACGACGAGACGAGACGGAGACGCGCGGAGAACCACTACACTTGCAAGCAATATTTTTTATACACATGTGCCCATGTATATATATATACGTGTATGTGAGAAGTAATCTCAACAATATTTAGAAATAACAATACTGTTTATTGCGAATATCGTTGACAATTACGAACAAGATTGAACCGACGACGAGATAGACGATTTCAGTTATCATTGACACGAAATGAAAGACGTGTACACCAAAAACTCGCCATTTGTTGAAACGAGTACGAGCTGTAAGTCGGGATTTTTATTATTTACGACGATATAGGATAAAGTAAAGTCGAATAAAATTCGAATCTTTTGTTTCTCTCTCCTATTTTCTTCGTCTTTCTTTCTCGTACAGCAAATTCAACTTTCGATGTTTCGCGCAGCCTCGTAATTTCGTACCAAAGAATCTTGGGAAATATTACCCATAAACTCGTACACCCGCGAAACCTCTTGACGGTCGGTATATGTTAGATGGAATCAAATAAGATGGAAATGATCGATTCAACCAAGATGCTCGACAATTTTACGCACCGTTAGATGAACAATCTCAATGATGATAAACTTTTTCTTCCAAGCTACATCGCGAAACGAAAAGACATAATTCATAACCTTCTTCGAATTACATATCTCATCGCGTATATTCAGTCGTATATATTCTCAAGTTTTGATGTAGTTACATACTTTCAGCTGGATTTTCAATTCTTACATTTGGTACGTTTGTCACAATCTCGATGTCTTTTATCGACATGTTATTCTAAGGAACGGTACTGGACGGTAAATACATCTCTTTGAGGCTTAACGACTCGTTTTTGAACGACTCTCTTTCTCTCCTTGTCTCCCTTCTCCTTCCTTTCCACGTTGCTCACTGAATCTCGCTCTCTATTGGTCAATTTTATCGGAGCTATGTGAATGTCGAAGGCTGATAAATAGACGTTGTCAATTTTTTTTCTCGTTACGGAGGTATTTTGATAAATTTAAACGCGCGAATATACCGTCGTTTCTATAAGAATTACATACGCGTACAATAGAAAATACACGTACGCTACGTTCACGCGTTACAGTTACGCCATTGACTAAACATAGTCAATGGTTAGACATCGCCAGTATGCACGTACGTCTATAAATATAGATGGCACGTAGTACGTTGTCTCAAAGCGTATCCAGCTATACTGATTTTGTCTACCGTACGTATATCGTTGATACTATTTCGTGTTAATCGTAAGTACGAGTCAAAGTAGACCAAAATTGGAGGTTGTGAATGAAAGATTTTATCGTTTGCAAGGGAGTTTGTCGTTTGTCCTTGTCGATTATTCTTGACGATTTTTAGTAAAATATTAAATATCATCTCTTCGAGATCCTCTCTCTGATCTCAGTTAGATTTCAGATAGGTGAAAGGAAAATGTTTTGTTCGTGTCAAACTATTGACATGGATGTGGTTCTGAATTGTGATTTCAAGTTCTTCGCTACGAAATAATTACATTTGTCCCGTGCGAAGCTACAACGATACGTTCGCAGAGTCGATAGAGCAATTCGTTGATTCGCATCAACGTGCAACGATATATGTACATGCACGTGCATACTCATGTTTAACGAACGTGCAATCAAGAAGGCTCGTGGGAGCTCGGTTGTTGTTAATCGACGCTGGTTTCGACCAATTCAGGCTCCAATGTATATATCGAGTGAAACAACTATATCGCGAAAAGGTAACTAATAACCATAGATTTCTTTTCTTTTGTAAAATAAATCAAAACAATATTGTACGTTGTAATCCTTAAATGGCTAATGAATTTAAACTTATCAGGGTTAGGATGCAACAGGATCGATCAATAGATTTTTCACTTTGGACGACAAGATCCAAGGATAGAGGCGATTGCAACAAAACGCTCAAGATGTTTGCACCGAAGACACAAACGTCCAACAGTACGTTTTACGCTGAATTGGAATCTGACCAAGTAGTGGATAGAAAAAGTGACCTGAACGAGTCGAAGGAATGCGCGAGTGAAGAATCCAATCGACCCGAAACGATAGCGCAAGATCAGAAACGGGAAGAATACGATGGACGTTCTTTCCATAAAATCGCTTCCTTCGCAAGTTTCTCGCGATTTCGTTCCTTTGTAATGTCAGCTGGAAGTTCGGCGGAAGAAAGTATCGTCATCGAAGAAAGCGAAGAGAATTCGATGCAAGTACCGTTCGTACGGGTGTCGCGTGGCATGTTGGAATACAGAAATAGCAGGTAAGTTTAACTAGAGTTTGTTTTAATTGGTACTTTGATCGTGAAAGATCGCAAAGATCGCAAAGATCGGATAAAAAAAATGATAAAAATTCTCGATATCGTAGATATTTAACCACGGAAAGAAATTCTCGTCGATATGCAGTGGAATCGTACGCGATAAGCGAGTCTGAGAGCGAAGAAGAATCGGAAGATCCAAATCCAAGATCGTTGGAGACAAATTCTGCGATAACCGTGGATCGTACAGACGACTCGGTTTCAGGCACGATAGTTTCTACGGATTCCAGAAGGAAAATTGCACGTCGCGTTGCCGAAGAATTGTTAGCTACCGAAAAGAATTACGTTGATATTTTACGATTGATCGATCAAGTGTTCCAGTTCAAAATCGATCAAGAGAACAGAGCACGTCCCATGTTTCCCCCGGAAACTGTTCAGCATATGTTCTCTAATATTAAATCGATTTATAAGTTTCACAACGATTTTCTACTACCCCAACTTCAAGAGAGGATGCAAAATTGGGAATCGGATTCTAGAATCGGAGATATAATGAAGAATTTTGCACCTTTTCTTAAAATGTACACGGAATATGTAAAAAACTTTGATTATGCCATCAACTTGATACAGACTCTTCAAACTAAAGTCGCCAGATTTGCTGCGATCGTCGACGAGATTCAAAAATTGGACGAGTGTGCCAAGTTATCGTTGCCTCATCACATGTTAAGTCCTATACAAAGATTACCGAGATACGAGCTTCTTCTGAAAGATTACTTGAGAAACCTCACGGAAGAAAGTGCTGATTACAGGGATACTAAAAGTAAGGATCTTTCCATTCGATTCGATGAATTACTTCCGCATAAAATAATGCGCATCTAGCAAGGACTGGCTTCTATTTAAACGTCTGTTGAACGGGGCACGTTTAAATAGACGTCCGTAGATGGCGACGATAATAATCGTAGAATGAAACCAACAGACACGGCTTTCTTTCTCGTAGAGGCGTTGGAATTAGTATCTACCGCTGCTAATCACACGAATGACGCAATGAAGAAGATTGACAAGTTCAAAAAGCTTCTTGAAATACAAGAGAGTATATACGATACGACGGATCTAGTTAGTGCAACGCGGGAGCTTGTAAAAGAGGGTCGTATCGTTAAAATTTCGGCAAGAAGCGGCGATCATCAGGAAAGACATTTGTTTCTGGTACGTACATGCACTCCTTAAATACAACGATGCAGTGGATACGTGATTGCCGATCCATAAATTTGCCAACCGATGCGTGTAACAAATACTCGTTCGATCAATGTGTCGTCTGTTAGACTTTAGTGATGAAAATGTTCTTTGTTTCAGTTTACCGATTTGTTGTTACTTTGTTCGATGAGATTGATACCCGGGCCATTGTATCGTTTGAGAGCTAAATTCTTAATCGAAAATTTACAAGTGATCGAAGGTGATAATCTGGAAACGGCAAACACATTTTACGTAAGAGACGAAGATAAAAGCGTCGAACTGTACACGCATGCGGCTGAAGAAAAGGCAGCTTGGCTCGAAGCGTTGTTCGACACTATGCAAGAAATGATGAAAAGAAAAGCGAGCCTAAAAACTGGTGATGTCAAGACTCTTGTTCTAAAGACCGACGACGTATCTAGATGCATGATATGCGAGGTCATATTTTCTGTAATGAAACGAAAACACAGTTGCAGAGCTTGTGGAATAGTGAGTGTCGTTTTTAACTTTACGCTCGTTTCTCTTTCCTCCCTCTCTTCTTTCTACGATATATTTTACAAACCTTGTTGTTTGTAGGTTATTTGCAGCAAGTGTTCGAATCAAAAGTTGTTGTTCGAAGATAACAAAAACATGAGAGTTTGCCGCCTCTGTTACGCCGCGTTAACGCAACCGCTTGTCAAGTCACCCTCTTCGACATCCACGTCCGGGCCGGTGCCGAGTCTGTTGCAAGTTTCAGCAAGCGCTTCGTCCGTTATATCTGGATATCTTATGTTAAAGACACAATCAAGTAAACCTTGGACACGACGATGGTTTGCGTTACACGCAGATTTTGTTTTGTACACGTTCAAGTCTGAATCTGAAAATATGGCTTTGACGGCAACTCCCATGCCTGGTTTTATCGTTACGGAAGGTACTAAATTATCCGACGAGGATCCTTTGAGTTTCAAGGATAGACCCAAAGCTCTTAAAATGCATCATTCTAGAAAAAGTTACTATTTACAAGCGTTATCGAACGAAGATAAACAAAAGTAAGTTTTATCGCGTATATATTCACAACTTACCTAAATTGTATCGTTGAAATTGATCGTTTATGTGACAGAATTCGTCAAATTTTATTTCAGGTGGTTCCATTCTTTGCAACTAGCTACTAAAGCAGAATTACCTTCGTTTGCAACAAAGGAAGATGAAGACGCACAAAAGGATCAATTGATCGTCCATACGCGATAAACAGTTCGTCCGTCTTATTCAAATTTACGATATCCGAGTTAACCTCTTACTGCCGTTACCGTATAAGATCGTGAGATAAAAAAGTAATCGTTAGTTGGATAATTATTACACGAAAATGGCGTCAACTTGTGTTATATAGTGATATAAAGATATATGCGTAAACATATTGTTGTTGGTGTATCGTGTGATCGATTTAACGATGATCGCATTACGAAAACGCTTGTTGTATTTTGTACCATTTTGTTATGTATTTAAAAATATATATGTATATATTTACACAATTGTCTAAAACATTGGATGGAAAACGCCGATGAATTATTCCCTTTCCGACGTTTTGTATATTCGCGTCATTTCCATATCGTAACGTAAGAGTTACGTACATAGTTTGAGATATTGTAATTGTATCGCGATGGAAAGCTGATCACACGGACGTAAATCATTGCGCTCGTGTTTCGTTTTCGTTTAATGTCATTTGCTATGGCAACGCCGACGTATCGTTGTAAATATTTCGTAAAATCGCGGGAGACTGTTGTTATTGGATTACTTTTTATATCGAGATGAGAGACTAGACACTGTTGCCGAATTTACTCTCACGACGGCTTGTATCCAAAGTAGGCTGTGACAGTGTTCTGAAATTTGAATTTATCGTGTTACTTGTATCGCGTTGGAGGATTTTTTCGTTGAAAATCGCAAAAGTTGTAAACTAACTTCAAGTTTGTTCAAATGTTTGACTCTACTCAAAGATGATTGATCAAAGAATTCGATCAACGCCGAAATATTTGCAAAATGTCAATGTGGAGAACTGTCAAAATTTAGAAAATAAATAAAATTAAATTAAAAAGGAATAATTATTGTCGAGAGATGGAATTAAAAATCTTAAGCGAGACGAATATTATATTCCACGTTATTTATCGTTAGTTATTCGAGTATCGAGTATATACAGACAGGCATATAACCTCAAAGTGCGTTAAAAGAACGTTAATTAAATCTTGTCGCGCGATAACATCGGATCGTTTTATTTTTTTAATGATATTACTTGTGCAATGTTATGAAAGTATATAATGGAGGTTTCAGAGACGAGAAATCTTGTTAGAGATTTGGATTTAACCCTACAACCTCGTATTTTTCCACGGTATAAAACTTGGCTTCCCCTTGCTACACAACAGGTAATTATCCAAGTATAAAATAATTGTCGTCGTCTTCGTTTCATGAAATTTCATATATTGTAAATGATCGTGGCAACGTAAACGTGTGTATATGGTCAGTGATTGTATTCGACGTTATTCTTTGATACAAGTAAATTGTCAGTTGGACGATTATTGACTTTTGTTAATTTATTAATCGTTGGTTTGCTCGATTGCTACGAAATGAGACTTTAATTGTAACGATGCTTGTTTAGATCGTGTCTATTTATACGAGACAACGTAAAATTGGCACGTGCCAAATTAGCTAACGAAACGTATAATTTTCAGTTAAGACTCAGGAATCTTGTACAAATAATAGGATGCAATTTGAAAACAGATACGAATGACGAAATTTGTTGGTTTTATTATACCTTGCATAGAACGAGTATGTCTTCTCCTATATATACGAGCGAAGCAATCGATAATGTAAATCCAAGATGGTCAAGTTTAGAAGTACCAATTATATATGCTACCAGTTATTCTACTGCCAATGGTGAGTTTTACATCTGTTCTATAAATAAATACACGATCGTGTAAAGAGAGAACGTCTCTTTTCATTTTCTTTTCCTTTGTAATAGAAGTCATTGTAAGATTGTGGAAAAGGATGATCGTCGCTAATGTAACGACTGATTTGACCATATTTACGTGGGGCATATCTTTTACTGGCTTGGCATATATTGGTCCAAAATTACCAAATAATTTAGAAACTATTTTGAAAGAAAATTCTTTGATTTTTCAATTTCATGGTGGATATTTCACTCCGATATACTGTTTCGTTGAAATTCCCGAGTTAAAGAGGTATCTGCGTATAAAAGTCAATACGTCTGAAATAAGAGACAGTTATACAGTGAGTAAGCTCAGCAGCTTAAGAAATAAAATGCAAGCGTTGAAACAGCAAACAGAATCGGTACAGACACTTCGGATGCAAATTGCTTCTGGAGATAACTTTCATACGTCAAAGTATTCGCAATCCTCGTTAAACAGATTGTTTCAACCTCGTAAAGTAAACAGGGAGAAGAAGGCAGAGATATTAAAAATACGCAAAGAGTTAGAGGTAGCAAAATTTAGAACAAAATTGTTGGAACAAGAAAGAGCAAGAAAAATGGGAGAACTGAGAGTGTTGAATCAGATACATTCTAATATTATGGAAGAAAATCAAGATTATGGTATCGATTGTTGCGTAATATTATTTACGATATATGTATATATATTGTAATTTAAATAAAATAATTTTATTTCAACGTATTTGTTGTAATTAGGTTCCACTTTAATGGAAAGGTACAGAGAACTGAATAAAGACATTGAGAGACTACACGAATGGCGCCAAAATCAAATAGATACGAGAGAAATGTATATTCAGTTGAGTAGTCAACTTGCTCATAGAAGAAAACAATTGATTTCGGAATTAAGCTTGATATATCCCATTTCTCAAGTATGTGTGAAATATTTTATACGACGTGAAATCGATTCTAAAAGAGTAATAAAAAAATGTTAATAGCGTAGACTCGTTATAAATTGATACATTTTATACGATACAGGGTGGAAATGGAAAATTTAGAATACACGATGTTCATTTACCGGATAGCGAAGATTTAGAATTATCAAATGACACTGTAGTTGCTGTGGCATTGGGATTCGTTGCGCATACTACGCAAATGATTGCTAATTTTCTCAACGTACCTACTAGATATCCCATCGTACACTATGGATCGCGTAGCAAAATTATAGATCATATTACAGAAAATTTACCCGACAACGAAAGACAGTGAGTCTTATTTTATTTTTTATTCATCCGCCTAATTTTTATTTACGTAATTGTATTTTTCAGATTTCCTCTGTTTGCCCGAAGTAAAGATAAATTGCAGTTCCGTTATGCCGTTTACTTGCTAAATAAAAATATAGCTCAATTAAGGTGGTACTGCGGCCTTCCAACGACAGACTTGAGAGCAACGCTTCCAAATCTTGCTACTTTGATAAATATTAAACCAAGTCAATCTCAGTACGTTGCATTTTTATTTTAATTACAAGTGATATCTTGTAAAATATCTTTCAATTTCACGAAACTTTTTTCTAGTTTGGATAATTCAAAACGGACGTATTCTACTTCGTCTTTAGATATCGAAGTTGGAAACAGTAAACAAAGTATAACGCCACCGATACGAAAAATAATTTTTGAAAAATGTCACCGATCTTCGCGATCTATGTGCCAACTGAAAAGTATAAAATCTTCTCTTGGTTCTTCTTTGGACCAAGGTTTAGACAAACCTGTGCAGTCCCTTGTTTTAGGTAGTCGATCGAAACGAATTTGTAAGTCGGAAGAAAGTGCTATAGACGATAAAACGTTGGTACTGGTAAAAGATAGATCGAGTAATAGTAGTAATGAAACTTTAAATAATGCCATCTTAAATAATATAACAAATATCGAAGACAATTCTCAAGTAAACAATGAAAGTGCAATAGAAAGTAACATCGAGATTATGATACCAACTTCAGTGTCCAAGTCGACTAATGTTACAGATAGTTTTGAGGGTTCTGTGAGTGTAAGAGATCGAAGCTCAAATTCTATAAGTAGCTGCGAAATGGCACTTACCAGCAGTCAAAATGGGGATGACGTTTCAAACGATAATAACGTAATTAAAAAAGATGAAACTATAGAACCTGTTTCGTTTGTTAACGATATTTTAATAAATATCAGTGACGTGGATAATACTTCGAAGAATGGAAGGCACGATAGAGATTATAATTTAGAAAATGAAGCTCCGGAAGATTGTGACAAACTCCAAATGGTACCTCCAAATGATACAAGTTTTAGTGACCATGAATATAGTTCAGTTGCAACAGAACCGTCAATGTGTAGCAAAGAACATTTTACTAAATCGTGTTTATCTTTGGACGATATAATGTCTTGCGCGTACGAAGAAACTGAGAAGAAACAAAGGACAAATTCTATTTGTAGTTATCCAGAAGAATATCTTTCGTCGAAATATCTTACGTCGCGAAAACGATATAATTCTGAATCGAAGTAAGTACGTGTTAAAAATATATATATATACGCAACGAAGAAGTAACGTATAAAAATGAGCAATATCGATAACTAAATTGTTTCTTTTTACATACGTAGACAAGATCGAGTAGATTCTGTACACCCTAAAAATTGGTGCCGCAAGAACACAAACAGAGAGTCAATGGTAAATAGATTTATGTAAAAATTGCGATTAAAATGTTATTGTTTGTTGTTAATGTAATATTATCTTTTTATATCTTAGCTGGAAACCGAATTGATACAAACGGCACAGAAATCGGATTGTTATTCGTACGATGAAACAACCAAATGTGACTTTCAAACATCAAGCGAATACATAGATATCATTAAACGTAGTTCAGAAAATGTATATGCACGCACTGAAGCTTTAGCTAGTAAGAAAACTAGTTTTAAAGTTATGAAACGACTGTAGTATTTATTGCATACTAAAATCCAACAAAATACTTGTCATTGTTGTAATAGTTAATATCCGAACGCACCAGATCCAAAAAATGTTCACTGCATGTTACGTAGAAAAGATTAGGTCGATATGAACATTATTACTACTGTACGAAAAATGAAAATGAAACGGTCTTGTCAGTTTTTTTAATTACAAACTAAGAATTTCTTAGTTAGTTATATAATCGTTAAATAGAAAATGAAGGAATTATATTTGTTGATTGCGTTAAAAATGTTTGTTATATATTTACATCGCGTTCTTTCAATTCTTAAATATAATTAGTAACTTGGGCGTGATACATATAGGGTGTTTTCTTTAATAGGAAAGTAGAATCTCTTGAGAAATCGAAGCTATTCTGAAAAAAATTCGTTTTTTATAAAAATTCTTTGAGTAATGTTACGTGATATGAAAACTTTTTTGTAGGCGAAGATTCTATATTTTTTTAATTATAATACCAACTATTTGCCATATGAGATAATCTGTCGTAATACGTGTTACAAATTTGTGAATCGTCTATTAACGTTTGGAAAGCCACTAGCTATGAATGAAGATGGAATTGCTCGTGTCTCCTTGTATCTTTCAAATTACTAGATCATATTTTACTTTTAAGACTTTTCAGATATATACAATCTGCAATTTAAAGGATATCGTTGTTGTAATCAATGTAAGAAATGAAAAATATCACTGTTGTAACAAATGTAAAAAATGAAAGATCGATCAAGATGACATAAATGAACATAGTTAATTTGTATTCACCAATGTTCGACTACGGTAATAACAAGAATCGTTTAAAACTTATTACTTTTCGGTACATTTCGAAAATTATTGCCTTCGGTTAGTCCCAATTTTGATAAACTATATTTGTCAAAGAATTTCGACAATTTTATAGATCACGCAATTGATCCATCACGTCTGATATATCTTTTGATGAAATCGCATTCCAACGTTAACGATGTGTTGAAATCAGACAATTCGAACGGTATAACGAACGTCGATTAATTGACTCTTCCTGTTTAATTGACATCTGAAAAATTTACGAATTTGTGACTTTGTAACAGATGTATTAAATAACTTGTAACTTTAGACGTCACGATAATTAAAATAATATTAAAAAGCTATCTAAAAAATATACCTTATTTATCCAATGTAATGATGTTCCTTTTGTTTACGTTAAAGAATTTTTATAAAAACACAACTCCTATTTCTCGTGAGATAATCCATCAGGTCAAATTTAAGGAACTGCGTGTCTGTATCTGTGTATATGTATGCGCGCGTGAATATTGCGTGAATTTTAAGTACTATTGTTTACGTACAATAAATTTAGTATGTACGTGTGTACATTTGAATTTTTACATGCATGCGTGCGCGCTGGCGCGTGTGTAATGTATGATGGTTGATGCAATTATTAATTGTGCTTTTCGTTAATTATGTGATATCAAGAAAAATTTTTCGTAATAATGTATATAGAATTAGTATCATAGTATAAAGATTAGTATGTGTTTATATTTTTTTAATTGTGACGCTGCTGTGTAAAGCTGATATTGTTTTGATGTTTCGTGTAAAACTAATGTTATCAAGTTGAGTTGATATTCTCCTCTTCTTGTAATTAATTGAAAATAACGTTTATATACATACATATTTAAAAGACTTGAATATAGTATATTGAAACATCCGAAATAGTATAAATTCGATAATATTAATCGATAACTGTAGTGTTCAAACTATATCTGTCATTTTTGTCACGTGAAATTTAAATATCTATAAAAACTATGTGTAAGAGGACCAACAGAAATACTACTTACTATGTATAAGATAACGAACGCGTTAAATATGTGATAACTAATAATTTGCAATGAAAAATGCTGATGGACAAAGACAGAATAGAAATTAAAAGATTACAATGAAAGTTTCTCAATGACTCGGTTCAATATCGAAAGAAAAAAAAATAAAACAATCGGAATGTTTGAACTATAAAATAAAAAATTAGTAAACACGTTTGAATAATTTAACGTGATATTGCATTTGTATAGAATATTACGTATGCTCTTCGTTATAGATTTGGCAATATTCTAATTTATTACAATGAGTGACGTGTTAAAACACGTACACACCTATCGTGTGTATAATAATCAATGTAAAAATAATATTACGTGTAAAAACTTTTCTTTATAATTTGATTCGTGAGTAGAATAATTTTATGATATAATCTCTCTCTCAACTGATGTAACAATCAAAACAGATTATTACTGACGTAACAATTTTTTTATTATTGGTATTGAAATCTTCCTCATTTTTATTATAATTTGAAGAGGATTTAATAAAATTTATGACATTTTCAACGTTCTAGTATTTTAAAAAATTATATAGTGAGATATTTTATTTGTAACGATGCAAACAAAAATATGTTACTATTTCTTGTAAGATTTGTGGTAGTAATCTCTCCATTGTTACTATGTCATTATGCTATGATATTTACGTATAAAAATAAACATTAAACGGCCACTAATATTACGTTAAAAGTAAAATAATGTATGTAATATACATAAAAATATTCATTTTACAGATTCAGCCATTCCAGTTAATTTTACACTCACGTCCCATAAGCGTAGTGCTACGTCAGGGTCCAGTTCCTTTTTTGAAACGTACAGTTTACAATCACGGTAAATATTACCAGTTTCGTTGGATAACGAAGGTTCTATTGCACAATGTAATGCAGTTTGTGCACCCTGTACAACAAAAATATATAAATGTAATAAACTTGATGGAATGTTTGTTACAAAATTTTGACTGGTATTCCATAAAAAATACTATACAGTGTATAAAAATAGCTACCTGATTTGCAGTACGTAAAAATAATAGAGCGACGGGTGAAAAAATGATATAATGAAACCAACTCCTTTTCACATTTCTGAATAATCCTGTGTAAGTGAATCCAGGACAGACCATGTAAACGTTAACGCCACTGTTCTTTGTGCGTTTTGCAAGTTCAATGCCGAAATAAGTATTTGCCAATTTTGAATTGCAATACGCGGGATTCATGCGTCCTTTGACTACCAAACCCTTCTCCCCATTTAGATTTGAAAAATCAATTATCCCAGATTCAAAAAGTTTAGACGTCACGATAATAACTCTATTGCCAAAAAAACGATTAAACGAGTGAATAACAAACTTGAGTAATTTAGAAATAAATATTTCACTTTATGGTACAAACCTGCTTGGTCCGTTTCGTTCTAAATGTTCCAGAAGTAAATTTGTAAGCAAAAAGTGACCTAAATGATTTACTCCAAAGTGAATTTCAAATCCATCGTCGGTTAAAGCATGTTCTTTAAAAGGAACATATACTCCGGCATTGTTAATCAAAACGTGAACCTCTGCAAAATTTTTTATTACTTCTCTAGCAAATTCCCTGATTGATGAAAACGATGCTAGATTTAATTCCATCGGTACCTAAAAAATTAATGTTTTTTTAAAGATACACGAGATACGTGCATAAACTATGTCCGTTACATCAACTGCGAGGTAAAAATAAATAATTAGAAAATAGCATTACCAATTCTCCAGTAGATATTTGAGTGCGTATATCAGACGTCGCATTTTGAGCAGTTTGTAAATTTCTACAAGCTAAAATGACTGTAGCTTTTCTTTTAGCCAATTCTTTTACTATTTCTTTACCAATACCGGAATTGGCACCTGTCACAATGAATACTCGACCTAACAAACTGTCTGTATTTTTACATCTTCCCCATGTACGTTCACGACATTTTCGAAGTAATCCAATAAATAACACTACTGGCAATATGAAATAACACCATGAAGATACCATATTTGCCTGAGAAACTATGACATGCGTATGAATTAAGCAATATTTATTTATTTTTTAATAGCGTATTATGAATTAAGAAATCACAGAATTTTTTTGACCTTTTCGTCTTACGAGTTAACCTTATTTGTCACATGTACTTCGATATTAGGTTTACACATTGTACATTTATACGTATTTCACAAATTACACCTCAATATACAAGAGTAACTATTGCAAATAGGTATTTGTTTAATAATCTCAATCATATTTTGATATATTATTTCAATTAAATTGCACGATATCTGTTATTACGAAGCCATTATTAGTAAAAAATTTCTATCGAAAACAAATATGACGATAACTTTCTGTCATTAAAAATTTGTGTCATGTGTGTAGGTAAGTAGGTGAATAGCGTCTAGCGTCTATGATTTGCATTCATTGGATTAAATTGATCAAATTTAATCTATTCATAGATTAAAATTTTTAAATAACTAAAATATTAAATATGACGAGGTTTCATTTCTTGTAATGTACTATTTCGTTTCATTGTAATGTTTAATCGTGAAAATGAAAGATCTGGAATATAATGTGTGGTCGTGTGATAAATTATCACGGATAAATAGCTGTAACGATATTAACATTTTATTATATTTATTTCTATAGAAGGTAATTGATCGTACAACTAGAAACACAACTATATCTGTTATTTATGATTACACTATTTTTATATTATTCGTAGTACAACATCTCATATTTATTTATGATCAAAATTTTAATAACAATAATACATTTTGTGTTGTACAAAATATGACGAGTCGAAGAAAAAAATTCGTCTGTCTGTTTGTTTTTTTGTCTATTATAGAGACATTGTATACATACATATAATTTTTAATATTAAAATTTCTTTCATTGTACAAAATTTTATATGAAATTTAAGCTTATTTGATGTGATATTCTTACACAATGTGAAATTGTTTACAATAAAATTTGACGATAATTGTACGACAAAGTTTATTGATCGAGAACACTCACATCGAGTAGCAGTCAATAACACTAGGTTACAATATAAGTCACTCGTATTATGTTTACTGAGACAGTGTAAAAATTGTAACAGGAGCAATTCAATTTCTCAACTGTGGCAAAAATTAATTGTAGTTATTATGGGAAATCTTTTTCTATCTTGTTGCAAAGGATCATCTTCGTGTGAAGATTTAACACCAGATTTGGTAAGATATGAAATTTTGAGGTTATTCAGTGATAACACGCGTTATTGTATGTACGTATGATTCCTATTAATATTTCATTGATGTTAGAATGAATGTTAGACCTAAATGACGGGAATCGTAACGTTGCGATTCGATGTTACATTGTTTTTCACCTGATTCGAAATTCAATGAATTGATAAAAAAAAAAAAAAATCGTACAGCACGATTAATCTACAAATCCATTGTAGAGTTAGTTATGAACAAAATTTTTCAATGTTTTTACATATTATGGGAATTTATGGCATTTTCGAGAAGAAAAGTATCTTCATTTACCCATCCTTGTGTGATGTAAAAACGTCTTAGAGTAAAATGAACGATGCATGGAGACTTCAAGCTTTGGAATGAGCCAGATATTTCTTATTGTGTCGTTTTTTTATTTTACAATTTATTGTAAAACAGTTTCGATATTTAGTATTTGAATATTTAAGTGTCCAAATGTGAATGGAAATCATTGTGAATAAAGTTTTCATTTGTTGTGTTTTGAGATTAACGTATTAACATGTCATTACGCGTTAAGATATAATTTAACCAATTTTTATCAGTTTTAATCAGATTTAATCAGTGTCGATCTAATTTTTATTTTAGCATTTTTCTTTTTAAATGCCCTTATTTGTTACGCATTAATATTTTTAATTTTGTACAACTTTGTATGTTTTGTATATATTTTTGGCGTACTCGCGTTATTAAAAGACTGTGTTCAATGAATTTTCATCGTATTAAGAAGTATCATGCCCTTATTCGTGTTGTAATATTTCAAGATAATGAAATATATTCATATTTATACATATACAAAATATGTACAACTTTTTAATTCCATACATTTTAGAATTATTGTAAGAATTAATTTTAGTTGCAGTAAAAGTGATCAACGACAATTGGTGTTAAATAATGTTGATTTTTTTAAAAAAATTATAAATATTTATTTTTTAGGAGATGAAGAGGAGAAAACACATGGAAGCTGCAGAAAAAAGAATCGCTGAACAACAGAGTCGAGGTATTAAAAATATTGAGGCTGTTAAGAGGCAAGAAAGATTAGATCAATTACGTGAAAAACGTCAAGAAGAAGTTGGGAATAGGAATGTGCAAAGTAATTTGAGGGTAAGACGTTTAATTTTTGAAAGCAACGTTATATTTAAAAATAAAATACTGGTAGTTAGATTCAAGTAAATTACTTATGAAAATTACTCAATGTTACTTCAATGGTACATTGTAAAGTAATCGTTCTTTTTTTTTTATTTTAGTGGCAAGTAAGTTAATGGCAGATTTGGATGAGATTACTTGCTGTAATGTTAAGATTTTCAAAAATATACAAATAAGCAAGTTAAGATAATGTACAAAATGTGTGTGATATTGCTTCTTGATTGAAATAAAAAATAAAAAAATAATGCTGCAGGTATGCATTTTTCAAAATTTAAGTATTTAAAGATACATACATTCATATACATAAATGTGTGTATATCTTTTTTTTACGTTATATTTTATATAGTGCCTTAAATATTTATATTGATTATACCAATATTTTATATAATATATAATAAAAAATGTAATTATAATATGTGACTAACGTACATATGTCATAAAAATATATACTATATCATGAATAATTATTATTGTATCTGATGTATTTTATCACGTTATTAATATATTTTTCATCATATATATATTTCAATTAATATTTTAAAATAATATGTTCTTTATCTTTGGATATAATATAGTTATTACCAGATTCTTTATATTCTATCATTATTGTTGCATATACTTTCATATCAAAACGATATTTATGTATATAATATTCAGTACTATAATATATTTATTTATATAACATATTTAATAAGAAAATTGAAAATAAAAATTACTTTCTTGAAAAATTTCGCATGTTATAAAATACAAGGCTAAGGATTTAAAACTAATTTGTATTTATTTTCTATGATATGACAGATAGTCAAAAAATAATTATTCAGAATAATTACAGTGTCAGCTGATTACAGTAATGGTAGTGTAAAATCACTCAAATGTAAATGTTCATTTAAGCGTACATATTCAATGCAGAGATAAAAAGAAGTCCAGCAGGATGGCACAGGAGCTAGATAAACATTTCTGTTTTTTGTTTACTGTCGTTCAATGCTGTACGGTATTATTTGTATGTGTGATATTTTATCAAGCTTACCTTTCTGATTGCACTGAATCTATCAGAAATGTTCTTTTCAGATTTCTTTTCAGCTCTGCTTGTGTATAAATAAAACTCGTTAATACGAGTCAGAAATGAACAATATTTGTACAACGCTTTTGTAAATATAATTGTTTGTTATAATTCAAAGTATAAGTATATTTGTATTGGAGGTTGATAACAAATGCATAATTTGTATAGAGTTCACTTAAGAAATGTTCATCTGATACAAGTACCAAGAAAAAGTTGTCGTTATGTATCTTTATAGATTCGTCTTTTTTTTTAAATCGGTTTATAATGAAAGGTGAAATATTTTATATACATTTTATGATACAAAATGCAAATATCGTGATTCTTATTTTAAGATTAACAAGTTTATTTACGTATATATCTGTACATGTAATAAAATATGTAAAATGTAAAATCAATTGGTAAATATGTTTACTATTTCTCAGAAGAAATTTTAAAATTGTAAAAATTACAATTTTAAAATTTCAGTCATATATATATATGACACACACACACACACACACACACACATACACACACATGACTGATTAAAAAATTTTTTATGCTTATATTTTTCCTATTCGATGTACCGACCAGGATCGAAAGAGTTTCTTTGTAGATTTACTTTTCGATTCTCTTCCATGAACAATTTGTACTTCCAATGATGCTCCGTTGTTTAATAATAACCACGTATGAATCTCATCAGTTGCCGCGGAAACGCCTGAATGTAATACAAAATTTACATATTCAGTTATACATACGTGTTATGACACCGTGGTATTCGTTTATGAAACAAATTTATGGATTTTTTAAATCACTTTTGCCTTGTGTCACTACTTCTCTTTAGTTTCGTAGTAAGGCACTCGAATTTCAGATTAGAATTTGCTTTATTTTACTTTTCTTTCTAGCTTCGTAAAGCATTTGTACGTTGAATTTTAAACTTGCTTTCGTTAAATTACAAAGCAAATTATATTTAAATTATACTTACCCAATAATTCATGAAGAGTGATACGCCGGCTAGCTAATATATCTTTGCTAGCACTTCTGATTTCGAATATTAATAAAGATTGTCTAGGAACATTGTCACCTATGTGAAAATCTATACTGAATTGTGGATTAGGCATTGCAGGTAAAAGTCGAGATTTTGCTAATGTTTTACCACCGTTTGCCAAAGATGTAATTTTATCAGGACTGGTACATCTAATAAATATATACGTAAGGAGGATTTTTCTATTATTCCTAAATAAATGTTTGTATTTTGTATATACATATATTTAAATACTTACATTTGAAGCTTAATTCGACAATATAGCTGAGCGATATGCGCAACGTGAAGACCTTGAGCTTGTAAAACTTTTCCTTCTATGCCCGAGTATTTTTCTTTACTGCCATTGACAATCTTCAATTCTGTTTCGATAAATAGAGTAGTAAAGATGACAATGTAAAAACAAGTTGAGAAAGTCATCGTACGTAATTTACGATATTTAATTTTGTCAGATGTTTGAAAGCAAAAACACGATTGTACGTACGATTGTATGCAGCTGTGTTAATTATGTAATTTACAAACCATTCGGTCTTAATCTTAAGTGGGGACTAGGTTGTTTCATTCTGCTGAGCATATCGGGCTGTGATACTGCATGGGCTAAACCAGATTCTTGTAAAAGTTCTGTAGCATCGGCTTCTCCTCCACCTCTAGGTTCCAAGCTTAATGTTATGCCCTTTGATTCATTTTTCTCCTCTATATTTACTTCTGAACGAAATCTACGAAGTTTTAATCCTCTTTTCATCTAAAATTATTTATAATAATTAAAATAATCTTCAATCTTATTACTATTTATTGCATATTCTTCCTTCTCGTTACTATGTACATTACGTTGCTACGTTGTGCATAGTAATGTTTTAAATTATCGTTAAATTAATGTGTCGTTCAAGAATGGATCCAACCAATGTATCACCTTTTGTTTCATAACGCGAAAGCTGTTATATTGTGGTAATTTTTTGCCGAAACTTTGTTCTGGACTCGGAGTCAAACTGTTGTGAGGAGATGGCCGTTCTCTTAACTTTGACGTATCAGTTTCGTCAACTACATCTGTTATGGTTTCTGTGATAACTTTAGGTATCCAGGAATTTTCGGTTCCATTTCCAACTTCGTTGGAATCTTTGCTTGCGATACTAGCTTTGTCTAATTGAAACGTCAAAGATATGGGAAAAACGTTTATGTGATTTTTGTTATATTAGATTGTTGAAAACTAATTTACCAGCTTGACTAGAAATAATTGGTTTTAACAAAGTAACTGTACGAGGAGGTGGCGGCGGTGGTACAACGTCCAAGTGTAATCTCATTTTTGATTTTTCCATTGAAGGTCTTCTTATAATGTTTGACACCGTTTCAGAACTTTCAATATTTAACTGGGTTGAACTTTCGCTGATATTGCTGGCTGCGTACGTGCTTTGAGTCTGCGTGAAAAAATATGAAACAGAGTAAATAGTATCAAACGTTAACATGAAAAACTTTTAAACAACGTTAAACAACGTTAAAATAAAAATTTTATGTACCTCGCACTCTTCGGATAAAACCTTAATTTTCAACTCTACAGATCCGGTTTTGGTTCCTCTTAACGTGAACCAATGTGACTGATCGACGTTTGATAATTTTCTAATGTCGTCGAGAGTCAATGATACTTTTCCAAGATAATCCTTCATGCCAAAAGTATCATGATCCCATAATACCTACGTAAAAAAATAAAGTAAAAAGATATTGCATTTATTGTTGTTGCTGCTGCTATTTTTGTATGTACGAAATACTATATATCAGTATAGTATATATACTCTCGTCATATATATATATATATACAATATACGTTACATATAAGCATAGATAGAAATCTTACGACATCCAAAGTTTCGCCAATTCTGGGCAAACCCATGATGGAACTTTCATCCCAGCAAGGGTTCAGTGTTTTCTTTTTTATGCTGCTCTTGTACTTTGTTTCGTTGTTTAGTTTCAATTCGCAAAAAGGATCGCTGAAACCATTCAGATCTTTTGCAACAAGATCTTTCGCGCGTATCAATGTTACTTCCATTAATCCACTTCCAGTGGAAAGTAAACTGGATACGTCTGATGAAGCGGGATCTATATCCTTGTGAGTTAATAACAGTTTCTGAAGAAATATACGTAATACGTTAGGAAAGATAAAATAACATTTACGCCAGTATTGTGGTGTATACGTGATTGTTGCGTTTGTATCGATTATTGTACTAACTGCTTGTTGCATCCACGGTAAGCTGTTTCTTTTACATTTCGGTTCATCGTCTGATATTGGAAAGATCAAACTGCTCCTTCGACTGGTGACTACTTGCTGTACGCTTTTAACAGGATGGAATAGCACGGAAACGGTCATTGTTGACGTAACGTTCGACCCACTAAGAATCAATCTTTTTCTAACTATCCATGTACTTTCCTGAACAAAATTATCATTACTAATTATTTGTGTAATGTAATGTAGCTAATTACAGATGTGATTAAAAAGTGTAATTAGCGACATGATGGAAAAGAAAATATTGATTGCTTTTCATTGTTCATTTTCTAATTAAGATGTATAAGTATGCCATCTTACTTGAGATAAAGATAATATAGCGAGCCCGAGCATATCACTGTCAATCGATTTGGATATATTCCAAGAGTATACAACAAAACTTAGAGACACTTGAGTATAATCCTGAACAAGAAATTGTGCTCTTGTTTCCCAGCAGGGCGACGTAGTGCTTCGAATATAATGCGTTGTTTTTACCTGAACGTTAAATAAAGGGTATTCAACTAGGTAAAGTGTTAGAGGATAAATAACTACGAGGTAAAAGCGTACCTTTTTACGATTGTTAAATAACGTACAATAAGGATTGCATTGGGAAGTGTCGCTATTTAGATTCTCTGCCGAATGAATATAAACGACGAGCACTCCTGAAAACAATTTTGTATTGAACAAATCGTAGCGAGTCATCGTGAAATTTATCAAATACGAGTATGTACGTGTGTATTTGTTGTTGTTCAACGATTTTACAGAGTATCGTGTATCATATCGTTGCTGCACAATTGACAAAAGTGAATAGCAATGGTTGTGCGCTGTGCACAACAGTGTATATGATATGTGTGCATCTATATGTACGTGCATGTGCAGGTGTGCATTTGCAAGCGTACCTGTACGTGTATATGCATATTAAAAAAAAAAAAAAAAGAAAAAAAAGAAATCAAGCTTGAAAGCTACGAATTCGACAATTTTCGCACTTGATTGGTGTACTTTTGCAAGAGCTGAAGATATCAAGTGGGATAGCACCGACCAAGATAATTACTTCATTCGATGATCCGCGATGATTTTGATCATCGTTAAGGTGTAAAGAGGTAAAAATATAAAAAAATTTTAGAGTTACCCGACAAGTGTGAATTATCTTCCGTTAATTCTGGTCGTGGTAAGTCTGGATCCAGTTTCGGTAGTGCGGTGTACTCTAATCGAGCGTTGATGTTTGGAATGTTGGCAGTATTCCGGGACGGTTTCTTTTGTTGTAATACGGTTTCGATTCTTTTTGATGGAAATGTTAAAATTGTGTATATAAATGTGCATTCTTTAATTGATATTTTTCCTTTTTCTGTAGCTTTTGAAGTTGATGTAATTGTAAAATACGCATACGTATGTATGTAAACTGTCTACTTAACTTACACTTGCGAGCTATCCCAATGATACGTCCCGAGCGCAAGTTCGAACTGAGCCAACGTGATGGTGCTGACAAGTCGTTTTGCTTTTAACTTGATAGAGACTTTCTCGTTATCCAAGGCTCCTACTAAGAAAGATATATCCTCGTTCCACGTGGGATTCAGAGGAGTTGTGATCCGTCTTTGATCTCCCAATGTTACCACGAGCCATCTCACTTCATCCGCGGTGAAGGCTATAAATAAAAAGACGCGCCAATATTTTTACACTTTTTCTGAAATAGTATTTCATTTAGCTATTACATTCAGCGTTCATACGTGTATGTACGTATATCGAAAAAGTTGTGACTTTTTCTGTATATACAATACATTGAGTATTTCGCAAGTTTGACGATTAGATGTGTATAGAATTGACATTTTAATGAAACGAAACTTCATTCGAATTATTCATTTAGAGCTTGTACTATTTTTGAATGTTTATAATCTTTGTCTATATATCTGTACATGCAGATTGTATAGATTTCTGTTTCATGTTTCTAGATTGATAAATTCGTAGTACCTGAATATCCATTTTGAGATAAAACGATAGTAAGCACTGCTTGTGGTATGGAATTAGTTAATGAGTCGAATTTGGGCTCGGGTCGTTCTTGTGCTCTTAGATTCATTTCAAAGTGACCAGGATCGACGATCCAGCTAGCTAATGCGTCTGTGACCACCGCGTGAATCCAGGTTTTAATTAAAGGCATTTCCATCATTTGTACTGCTCGCAAGATTTTCACGCTGAACCAAACATCCGGTTTTTCCAAGAAACTCACGCTTAAAGAGGTTGCGTGAGGAAACGGTGCCATGGAATTAAGGGTCAGGCTAACAAGTATGGTACCAGAAAGAGACAGTTTCTCCACAGCCAGATCAACGTCCATGCCAACCCTTGAATTCCAAATGAAATTTTTTGAAAAGTAATAAATAAATCGGTCAATGAATCGATTACCGCGACGAATAGATATTGCAATATTACAATAACTGAAATGAATGTTTATTCGTTTAATTCTGAGGATATCAATGTTACAATTTTTTCAACCAAATATTACCAACTAAAAAAGTAACATTTTTTTTAATAAAATATATACTGTATCTATACGTAGTATACATATAGGTACTTACATATGTATATACTAACCCTTTGCCAAATAATCTTGTTGTAATGAGCATACGGAATTGTTCACAATCGAGGTGTAAGTCAGCCTCGATCGACAATTTCGTTTGCCTAGTTTGACCATCAACGTCATCGTCATTCGCATAATCTATCGTTCTTATTCGTGTGACACAAGGAGTTTGTTCGCCAAGTGTCAACTCTCTCAATTCCAGCGGTCCTAAGAAAATTCTCCGTTAAAGTTATTTGTAATATAAAATTATAAATTCATAAATATTGGAATTTGAAACGAGAAAATGAATATATAATGATTAATCATTATATATTCGACTTCACATTTTTGCAATAAATATTTTTCGATAAATATTTGCAGCAAACATGTTTTAAAGATACAAGAAGGAATGTAAGAAAAATTCGAATTACTTTCAGATTTACTTTAAGAAATTTAATACCTTAAACGAATGATTCTGAATTTCAAAATTCGATACAAGTTTCCAATAAATTGAAACAAGTATTAAATACGTATTATGTTACACATGTCACATACGTCATATTATGTTACATTGTAGCTCATTGGGCTCTGTGTCACAAAAATTTTAAATAGACTAACAATCTTGAATATTTTACCAATCATAATTATTGCCAAAACTTACCAAGTATTCCTGGCTTTGCTTCGTTCAAAAGAGGTTCTAGTCTTTCTTTTGCTAAAGAAAATATACTGGCAGCGCTAAATCTCCACCTATGTTATAAATGAAGTATCAAGTTGCAGATATGTATATACACAATTAAAAATTAATTTTTATAAAATTGAAAGCAGTACATTTTTGTGACTATTATAGCGACTTGTTTTAACTTTATTTCGTGAAATAAATTTTCAATTAATATAAATAACATGTACAATATTACAACTTGTTAATTTTATTAAAGCGGCGTGTCACCACGTCGTTTAACTTGAAAATATGCCACGAAATGTAAGAGATTTCACTATTTTTTTAGTGGATAAGAGATGCGTGTATTTGAGAAAAACGGATTGAACGTATAAACGTATTAGAGAAATTATAAAAGTGACGATTCGAAAGACCTATAGTAGACACCTTTGTCAAGTGGACATCAGCAGCAACGGTATTTACATACGTATAAGTAGCTATGACTGGTAAGTCGATGCAGTAAAGTAACAGTGAAACGTGAAAGGCAACGGTTATACATTGCACTGGAGGAATGTGGAGTAATTACAAATACCGACATACTATTGGTAGTGGAACGCCTATAGGCGTTCATTCGCCTGTACGGTTCCGAATACATGGATAATTTTCATTTATAAACAAAATTATACGCAAGGTGTACGCATATGTATATGTATATGTATATGTATATGTATATGTATATGTATATGTATATGTATCGAACATCAATTGGATTCGATTTTGTTATTACTTGAACGAAAAGGAACGAAAAATATTTAGTTAGGTAGATGCAGATAAAAAAGAAAAATATTTTTGCTCTTGTCTGACGTTCAAGTCAGATCGATGATTTATCTATCATTAACGACTTTGTAAATATTTTATACGCGGAACGATTTCGTTCTCTCTTCGTACGAAGCAATATGTACGTACACATACAAATGCGTATACACGTGTCACGTACATTTGTAAAAGTAATTACCATTTATTCAGAAGTAAAGTTAGCCATTCAGCGGTTTCATCTTTGTACAAAGCTCTTTTCCGCCGTAGCCTGGCCAATTCACGATGAACGGTCGAGTCAAGGAGACGGGATATCCTCGTTTTAAATATTGTCGCTGTTAATGCCAACACTAGGACTAACCATGCCAATGACAAACCTGCTGCACCTACTATCCACGCGATCGTAAGAGCAAAACCAAGATATAAAGCACTTCGAATGGCTTCTGCATCTCTCTGTAACAAGCGAATCGAATTTTCAATTCCAATTTTGAGAATGTCATCGCGTCGGTAGAAGCAAAATTATATTATTTCATAAACATTTCATGAAGATGCAGCAAATAATTGTTGAAAGACAGACTGCTCCTTTTAAACCTTTCTTCGTTGTACCTGCTACTTCCACCATCGTGTATACACGACACGTGGACAAAAGTGAAGAGAGTGTCATTATAAACGAATAATATGCATAGTATAAAGACTGGAGGATCTGTTTCGAATAGATATTATTATCAAATATTAAAAGTGTAAATTATAAATTCGATATTATAAATTTGATATTAGCTTTTTATAAATGACGTAAAATGGATACACACGTACATATGTATGTGCATGTATATGTATATATAATTTTATCAAACGTATTCTCAAGAAATTATTAAAAAATCAGTTTAATGATTTTTGATCGAAGAATGAAATACGGCGAAAGTCATGCATAATAAAAAACATTATTCCTTCATTAGAATATAGGTTAGAATATAGGATCCGCAGTATGTATATGTGCGTGTGCGTGTGTGTTTATTTATATATACATATATATAAAGAGATAGATATAGTGAATAGCGTATAATGTACATACAAAATGTAGATATTTACGTACATATACCGAATATACCTGTAAAGCAGGTGTACCTCACGCAACATCGCGTGCATGTATGTAGTATTATATTTCTAGTGTTTGCATTTAGATGGGTATATTTAAGAAATTTCTTTGGCAAAGTTAGTAGGAAACATCAACCTGACTTGATAATCAAGTTGAGATGTACGAATAAAATTCGAATGAGTTTGAATAGAAATGTTGCACAATAGTTTTACGTTCTATCTCGCACAAATAATCGCAGGTACCAAAGTATTAACATTTAAAGTTAACACTTAAAGTTTGATATTCAACGTTACCTTTAATTAATCAACAAATCAAAGATAATCGTGATATTTTTTGCACCGAGGAAACGCGCGATTGTATTATAAATAATAAATAGAAGCGTAGCTTCTTGAATACATCTTGAAAATGGAAAAAAGTTGTATTTAAGCGAAACCAACAAATCAACGTTTGAACATGAATGAAGATTCGAAAATATGAATGAAATGTCAGGAAAAATGACATAGGTACGTGTATGGTTATATTCGTGTTCTTTGCACATAATTCTTCGATCCCATCTGATAAACGGTAGACATGGTCGTGTCGCATCGATATCATTCGCAAGTGAACAAGAGTCTGTTGATGCCTACATATATCCATTCACATATATGTACATATATAGATACCCACTGTGAAGAATGTAAATTGCGGATAACAATTCTGCAGATAATTCTCCTTTATGCAAACGATAAAGTGTGAAGCTCGTTTTACTTACGAATGTCGATCTAAGAAATCCATGTTCATTGTTGCGTCAAACTGTATTAGTATTAACGGTGTAAAACAAAAATAAATAAGTAAATAAAAGCAAATAGTTTTTCATAAAAGTAAATAGTTTTTGTTTGAGAAATTTACAGCTTAATAGGAAGACCTATCTTTTTCTGTTTAACGTCGACAAGGCAAGGAATGCTGCGATAAAAATCACTCGACGGCTCTCACGAGTTCCGCTCCGGAAAGCGTTGCTGGAAGTATTTCCCACGTACCTGTACGATAATTTTTCTTCTGCACCTGTAGTATAATATATATATATATATATATATATATTTAAGAGCGAAATAGCTCTAGCATCTCGGCATCGCTCTGTAAACGGCTACTATGAATCTCGTTAATTGGATGTACTTGATATTGTAATTTTTCATGTTTATCGTGGAATAATAGTATAAATAGTATAAAGGCAACTCTTCGAACTCTGATAAAAACGATAAAAATGAAAACTTTATTGGATTATATACTTTGCTAGATACTTTGTTAGATCGCAGAATAACAGAAGATTAGCGCTTCGTTGATTATCGATTTCTCTATCTATAATCAATCGATAATTTCGCTTTTATTGAAATGGGATTAAAATTTCTGTACTCTTGTGAAATTTTCTGACAAATCATAGTAGGCGCTGTATTTGTATTTTCAAATTACGATTCAAATTACGATTCAAATTACGACAGGCGACGTGACGTTGAATGTTGAATTGTTTCACGTTTATCCGAGAACCTCGAAGGAATAATATTTCCCGGAGGGAATAATATTGTAGCTGGGGGTACAATCTGTTCAAGGGTACGCCTGTCCCTTTGACGAGGTTGACCAATTCAAATCACGTGGAATTTCGTCGAAAAAATTCCTACCGTTTTTACAAGGACACGAACCACTGGAATTATGTGCCTGTACAATACATTTGCGTGCGATGCATTTCAGATGAAATGAAAAAGGAGCTTGCGTTAGTCGTTTATGTACGATCATAGACATGCATAATTTATGACACGGTACAATCACGACAACGTGATTTTCTATCGCGATAATTTCATCGTCACAGAATACTGGTAAACTTTCAGGCATCGATTGTTCGTCACACGAACTATGATGCGACTTTCGTGATTTTCTAGTCGCACTGAGCGACTAGATAAAAATCGTTTATAATTAAGTGGTTACGATAAACAATTTGTATACATGTTGCGACAGTCTCGCAACTGCAGGAAAGTTATTAAGCTCATTGACCTTAACATGCTCGTTAATGCTCGTGCATTGTAATATAATAGGTATAGGTGATATAATTTATCGTACGTGTACATGGGACACTCCATTTCAAGTAGAGCTGATCGTCTCAAATCATTTTCCATTAAATGACAACGTAATACTTGTTATTTGCATAGATTAGGCTAAAATCTGTCTCACCTGGGTTTTTTGAGTAATAGCTACAGCGAAATCTTCATCGGGTGCAGTATCATCGGGGATCATATTGGCACCCCCGGGTGCAGTATCGTATCCAACGGTATTGTTAATGACACTGGCTGAAGCTCCTATGAAATTTGAACAATTTGCTGTGGAATTTTCACCTCGAGTAATTTCACGTTTTCCTGAAAAAACAAAAAAAAAAAAAAAAAAAAAAGAAAACAAGAAGAAAGTTAAAATTAAAGAAGGTAAAAGTTAATTTTATACCATGACGCTGTTATATTTGTAACTGCTTAAGGCTAATTCACGAATGTGTATGCACACGTATGCTGTATCATTTTTCAATTATTGGCGGGACGCCAGTCACGACTCATTTTCAGGAAACAAAGTTAGATTTCAGTAAATTTAAAAAAAATCGACGCGATTGGATATAAAAAATGGTCATATATGTTATGCCATGTTATATTATAATGTATAATATACCTACTGATATCGCGTATATGAATGAACGTATCTATATAATACGATTCCTATACGATACATTTTCAATGAATTTCTCGTTGTTTTACGAGTTTTTAGTATTCGACCAATCTTCGTCGCGATAGAATTAGGTAAGTACAAAGGACAAGGGCAAATGTCGTTTCGGCGTAATTAATAGACGATGTTACAATCTACGATGTAAGCGATGAATTCGGAACACTTAAAGGAACATCGCGTTTACTTGATCCATTTGTTACCTCAATTTATGTTCGTCCTTCGTAAACGTCGCGTGAATCTCGAATCTCGAGTGCGACGTTTCCAAGAATGAAACCAACTTTACTACTCTTTCCATTTCATTCCTTTCTTTTATATTTCGTTCTTATTAGCTACACTTTTCTCTCTTTGAGTAAAAAGAATCAATTATCTTCATGCGTACAATTTATCAGCTATTGTTAATATTGTTAATATTATTAATTATTCATTCGTCCAAGCGCACCCGTTGTATCAAATCGATACTTGGTACTTATTGTCAGAAAAATTGAATTTATAAATTTATAAGGGTGATGATATTTCATAATTTTCGATCGAATGTAAAATGAATTTGTTTTATTTGTAAATGTAGGACGCGTTCGTACGCGTAAAGGCGTACGCGTATCTCGTATGTTGTAAAAGAGGTGAAACGTACAAAAGCGAACGTACGAGTAAAAAGAAGGAGACTCTAATTGAAAATAAGAAAGATTTTTTCAAAAGATTTGATTTTACGAGATTTTACGACCGAAATAATGTCAGTAGACATGCACTGCGTGATATACTTGGGACTGCGAACAGGATCAAGGAGGACAAGACCTTGGCATTACCAGCACCCGTTGTATAGAAATTGATAGCACAACCTTTCCAAGTGTTAACGTATCTACCACTTGTGCTACGGAATTGTGAATTTACATTTTCTTAAATGAAAAAGCTACTGTTTTCAAAAGCGAACAAACAAATGCAAGCAAACGACTGAAAATTAATTAGAAACTTTACGTTGCTTTTATAAATAAAGCTTGGTATTTGAAACCATTTTTATCAGGTACTCATTGCGTAAATATTCTTCATTGTTGTTTCACTATTGATATTTGACATTTCCTCTTTATTTTTCGACTACATCGAGTTTAATAAATACCGATCTCCAGTAACTAGATTTCGAATTTCCGGTACTAATTCCGGCGGCTAATTCTTTGCAAAATAGTCGAATATTACGTATTTTCTAGGTACGTTACGACGCGACATGACGTTTACCATCTATATAAGAGAAATAATCAAAACTATTATTTTTATACTAAAACCAAAAATATCAAACTTTTTGTCTTTTTATAAACATACGTATTTATGTACGTGAAAGTAGTAAAATTCGTTCGAGTTGCAATGGAGATTCAAGTTTCAATTAAGAATTACTACACTACCTATCTATTCTGATCATAGAGTACCAAGTACTGTTGCGTGATTGACAGAAGTGTGATAACAAGAATTTCTTTCAAACATCTTCTTTAGTTGCACTTGGATATTCCGATTTATATTGACGAATTCGAATTGATAATCATTATTGAATTAATAATTATCAATTCGTTTTGTTTATTAAAATAAACAGTTTAGTTCATCTGACGCTTCAACCACGATGCCGTACCTTTTTTCAAGGATGCTCCTCGCTTCAAGTGCCTCGCCATGAAGCTGGAAAGTAGCTGCATACTTTTCTCTCAAATGACCTCTTAATTTTCACCAGAATACTCTCTCGTCGCGATCTGTGTCGTTTGTCGATTCTTTTTTTTCTTTCTCAATAAAATTATCGATCAAATATCCTCGAGTAAAAACATTCGCCAGCTGCGAGTTCTTTTTTGTGCGAGTTTTCGATAGTGTGCGAAACAATGATCGATCTAACAATCTTTCGAAATAAAATGGATCGAACGAGTCTTGTTCCACTCTTTTTAACGAATTACGTTAATTACCGTTCCGAATAAAGTTTTGAAGATTCTTTGTGATTCTTTCTTACACTGCTGGTAATTTGCACGTAATTTCTGTGTGAATAAGTAAGATAACATATGGTAGGTATATATTCACCAGGAAATTTTCGTGCGATAACAATGAATTCAACGACCGATTCGACATTGATCACGAAAACACAATTCTGTGTGCACAAGGTAGAAGTCGTGTCTCCAAGTAACTTAATTGGAAAAAAATTAACGTGTTTACGATACGGTTAATTACGGATAACTTTTGATACTGCGATACTTTTGCGATACTTAGTAAATCATTAGAGACTATCTTTCACAAGTTTGACAAAATTTCCTCTCGATACACGAGATACACGATTATTTTTCAATACCGAAACTGTTCTCCTAAATATCAAATTAAAGGCTACATTTCTTGTTTTATTTTCATCGTTTCATTGATTTTTATTTGATTTTCACCTCCTCAAGTTTTCATTTCCTCTTTGTCAATGATGAGGCACGAGTACGTGGTATTTAGAGATACATAATGTTGGAAACGAAAGTAAATTCATACACAAATCGAGCACAAATCGAGTGGTTTATTTTTAAATATGAATCATAAATTTTCCTTTTAAATTAATAAATAATTTCACGACACCAAAATAATATCGAAATCAATTGGTCGATAACAAAGGATATTGATCTTTATATTTTCTAGTACTAGGAACACGAATGCTTTTCGACCGGCGCACAAACTCGTACTGAGTGCGAACAAATTGCTAGTACGAGTACGAGTACCGGTACGAGTACGTGTACGAGTACTACAAATGCCACCGACCATCTGTTTTTCTTGGAAAGAACTGGTTACATTCGCGCTTGCGCCGCCCTTATCACGAGCATTGGTACCTGCATACATATGTATGTATATATCACTCTGTGATTGATTGAAAATTAGAAATGTATCGCTAAAAGTTAAACAGCCGGTTAATCGACAATTGGTATACATATGAATATGTATACAATATGTACATAGTACACGTACACACACACGTACACACACACACACACACACACACACACACACACACACACACACACACACACACACACACACGCCGACACACACACATGTTATCTTTATATCTACATATTTATTATTTATGTGAAATCTATCTATTGTGTGAAATCTTATTAGAAAAAAAAAAAAGATTTAGTATCTTTCGTTTTCGAAGAAGATTTTTCTTCACCTTTATTTACACCTGCGTGATAATTTCTACTTTCTTCACTTTTCTCTCCTCAAGTTTTAAACCAATGAAAGTTTACCAATTTACAACGATTAAATTCGTTTTCGTGAAAATATAATTTTTATGAAAAGCAGATAATATATTTATCAAATTTATCATATTCATTACTCCTGTCGCGTATGACAGTTCATCTTCGTGTTCTTCGTGTTCACAGTAAAATGATATTTGAGAAAACTTATTCGTATACGAAATATCAAAGAGAAAGTAATATCTAAATATATACTCGAGGTCTGAAACATGTTGACAACTGTTTAAAATATATAGTAATTACTAATTGTAAGAATGACACTGTGCTAGACTTGAAACCTGTGGCACTAATATTCACAGATCAAGTGACCGGGCTAAGGTAAGTATGTATGTAAGTATGTAACCGTTGCTTAACGGCACTGTGCGTCGTGCGCGCAACATGTCGACAGGCAAAATATTCATTGCACGAGACATTTTCATGTCATACGCGATACTTGTTTACTACGTTCTGCGATACTTGAAAACGTGCAAGATACGAGGACGTCGGTCGTTGAGGTCAAGTACGGTAAATCGAAGGAATGAATGAATTTTCTTTCGTTTGTAAGAATAATGTTGAGACAAGTGGGAACAAGCGACAAGTAAGTCGTTTGTAGTGTAAAAAATTTGTAAAAGATATGTAGAAATGATTATTGATTAGTAACGGTAAATGCAACGCTCGTCAGATTATGGCACTGCTTTTGTTTTAAGCTACTTTCAGTTGTATGCGTCGCGTCCACTTTTCTCCTTTTGTTTCTCTTTTGTTTGATTTGTTTCTTGGTCAACATCTGTCTTACGCGCCATACCTTACTATGCCGCATTACATTGCCACAACCCGTACATAACGTGCCAATCCGACGAGAGCCAAGTTTATGGTGCAAGGTGCGCACCGTCTGCCTGGAGAATTTCAGAGAATTTCTCGGAGAAAAAGCATTTCAGGGACGCGTCTTCGATCGTGTGTCGCCCTGTGTCGCTCTGGTGTTCAAAAACTGTTAGCTAACAGCTTCTCTTTCGTCATTTTCGAGTCTTATGTACGAATTGAATTCTGTTTTGAGTTTGCAAAATAGATGATTGATTTCTTTTTCGATAAAGAAAATATACACGTAATAGAAAGATGTATATATATATGTGTGTGTGTGTGTGTGTGTGTGTGTGTGTGTGTGTGTGTGTGTGGGTGGGTGTGTGTGTGTGTAAAAAGAAGGAAATTCTTTGAAAAACAATTTCGAATATACATACACAAATACACGAGTATGTACTGAAACGATTTGCGATTGACCAACGCTTCCAAGCTTTTTCTTTTTGTGCGACAGATTTTATAAAATTCTAGAGAAATCCTGGAGCAAAGTATTTTTCTTCTCTAGTATCTTTCTATGTATACGGTATATGATATATATAGGTATGTATATATACATATATGTACATGCCTTGCGTCTTACGGGACAACACCTTTCACAGAGATGGAAAAGTTCTTTCTGAAACCTGTTCTTGTTTTGTCGAAGGAATCGACGCCCTGACTAGTTTCCTATTCTCAACTTATTTCCATATTTATACAACATACAACACTAGCGCATAAGTAAATATCAAGTACGTACGCGCGGCTTGCGAGAAATACTCGACGCACTAGTTCACTTTCCACGCCGAATGTTACCAAACTTCATTTCTAAAATTATCCCCCAACTATCTGTTTGTTCTCTTATTTCTAAACTGTTGAACGAATCAAAATAACACATCGATAATAAATTTGTAACAAAATTTCCGTCAACTGATCGAGAAATAAAGGTAAAGAGAAATATTTGCTCTTCTCGACAAGTTCATAAATAAACAAAGAGGGAAAAAAGGCGAAACTGCGAGGATGTAATGGTAGAAGGTACTGACATACTGAATACCGTGTTAATTAATATTCTTACCGGCAATTGCATAAATGGTATAGAATGCGATAGAAAGGTGACGGTGAGATATGTAAGAATATCGATAAAGTAAATGATAAATTATAAATTGTGCTAAGTAAACAAAAAGAGGGTGTATTTTTTTCATGCAGAATCACTTCCTTTCTTGTCGTTTCATAATTTTGGAAACACTCTGTGTACGAACCGCGTGCATAAATGCGTGTATCAAGCTTTTCGATCCGAGTACAGCGAACCATGGCAATTATGTGACGAATTCACGCGATAATAACGGGAGCGTTGGAAAATAGTACTACTCTAGCCGCGTTCTGTTTGATGGCATGTCGATCGTATGTCGTAGGCAGGGGGTACATATTTACTTGTGTACGTATAGACCTATATGTGAATTTAACGAATTCAACGCGCGTGATACACGCGATGCATTTCACCATTTTCACCATTTTCACCGTGTAAACTACAACTACGTTTAACCGATTAACGGACGTTTTAGTTTTTTCGTGTTTAACATATGTAATTAGAATGAGACGACAACATACGTACCCCGTGCCGAGATTTTCTATCTCATCGCGTGGAGAAATCGTTACTCCACGTGTATATGTTTTTATCACCACATCTCTATCGGGAAACCGTTTTCACTAATCATGTACGATTCGACGGCAACGAGCAGAGACGAAAGTTGAAAATGATCACGCATAACCGGTCGATGCATCCGTTCTTGTTCACGAGTATAGCAACACTGACCTGCCGTCACGAGAGGAGAGCGGACCAGGTAACAGAACCTCTCTCTACTATTCCCTTCCTGTCTCCTCTTTCAGCTTCACCACCTATCTGTCTTCTTTTTCCACTTTTTTTCTATCTTGCATCCTTCTTTTTCTCTCTTTTCTTTCCCTTCGTTCTTCTTATCTTATCTTTCCTTCTTACACCTGTATCACTTCTTGCATCTTCTCGCTTTTCTCATGGTTTTTTCTACTTCCCTCTTCCATTTCTCCTTTGCATATCCTTCTTTTTGTCTTTGTCTTCCTCTTTTCGCTTCTATCCGCACTGTTTTGTTTTTTCTTCACGCTTTTTCTTCGCGCTTTTTCTTCGTTGTGTTGTTTTTTTCTGTTTTCTATTTTCTTTTCTTATGTATATTATGAAAAAAGAGCACTAATCCACTGAATATCGAAGATTATTTAATAGAAGATTACTCCATCTACTCATCGTTACGCCGTTCTCTAACATCAACTAATCTATTTATAGCAATCAATAGGTTCTAGGTTTCCATTGAAAATCAAAAATTCTTGTGCTCGATGTATTGCAATTATTTTTTATAATATTTTAATGGTAGACATATAATTGAATTATAAAGTATGCTAAACTAGCTAAAGTATAATTGGAATTTTATAAAGTTTTCATATATATATGTATACACATAAACATATGTATACACACACACACACACACACATATTATGTGCACTTTTGGAAGAGAAACAAAATATATATGAATGTGTGACTGAATAGCAACGTCTAGTTCGATCAACGTGTTTTTCATGTTGTAAACTTTTACTCTAAGCTTACTCTTATCTTACTCTATTGTTATTTTATATTTTGCATTTTTCGATCAATTTAAAACGAGTGACATTTATGTTGTTGTTCGCTAATACAGCGCTCACTTGGCAGCGTTTCACTTGGCTAATTGTAAGCCTAAACGAATGAAATGAATTAAATTGAATGAATATATTGGATTGCATGTACGTTCATTTGTTTGACTTGACTTTAAATATACGTATATCGATGACCGTGTAAAAAAATGATGCAGCGAGAGAAAAAAGAAACATGCACGCTTAGAATGTGTAGATAATATATGTACGTATGGGTACATCTCCGTGATGGAAAGTCTGATCCACCCCGCTGCCTTGCTTTGTCCATTTATTAGAGTAGAAAGATGGATATCTCAACGAAGCAAATAGGTGCTTACCTGCTACCTACGCGTCCTGCTTACATCGCTGTAACGCCGTAACACCGGTAATCTAGCAGTCTAGCAGCCAGTAGCGTCCTCGCGACCAAGTTCACCGTCTTCTCTCCCAACTCCTAACCCCGCGTACAGCGCATATTGCTCTCACATGCAGAGAATGTATTGTTACGATCGTCAGCTGCTGTTTCGCTTCAAACGAGTATGCTCTTTCTCTACGTGGGGATATGCGTCAGAGTTCCAGGGTACGTGATACACAGGGGGAATGGTTAGAGCGCAAGCCGAGGGGTTTGTTCCCCATTGTTCGCACTGCATGTGCATGCAATTTTCACTCAACAATTGTCTCCGTAAATTGGTCATCCGTCGCCTATACGATTGCTCGAAGCTTGAAAGAAACACACTCCTTCTTTTTCTTATTTTTTCCTTTCTTATGTATTCTTCAGTAACTTTTTTGTACAGTTCACTTTTACACGCGTTAACGTAATAAACGCACAAATACTCCATTCCCTGTAATGACAATTTCGTAAACTAGAGAATTCTCTTCTTACAATTAGTAAATATAATGACAAATGATGATCCGCTTACCTTTCGTTTATAATATACGCGAATACATTCCTAAGACGCAATGCACTCTGGCGGAAGTGAAGTAATAATAACTTATGAAAAAAAAAAAAAAAATTTAATTAGTATAGGAAGTGAAATAATAATAACTTATGAAAAAATATAATGTTTGATTAATTAAAGTAGCAATTAGATAATAATTATATATCTTATATATTTATAAACTTATATTTATAAACCTATAAAAAAAATTACTACAGATGCATCGCACATATATACATTCATATATCTGAATGAGATAATTAGATTTGAAAATTTAATCTAACCTTAGTTGACATCATATCAAATTCAATTACCAATATATCGTTATGTATAGATATATTTTGCAATCTGATGTTGTTTTAATTTCATTTATTCTTCAAATATTTTATATTTATTAATATACATACACATACACATATACATGCGTGTAAGAATATTTCGAATCAAAACAAAATTTATAACATACGTATATAAATGAAAAAAGATCAAGTATAAACTTACCCATTAATATATATGTACACCCATACATTTATTTATTATACATTACTTCATATTGAAATTACAAAATATAATAAACTTTAGCTTGATACATTTTGCACGTATATATGAATATATGAATTTAGAAATTAATATTTTTAAAGTTTTAACTGTGTCAGTACTAAATTCTGATCTGAAAAATTAAATATATAAGAAATTAAATATTATTCAACTGATTTATCTATACATTCTACAGGTTAAATGAAACGGGAAGAAAGTAGAAGATCTCATTTCAAAAATTACTTCTGTCAACTAAAATTAAATTCTGTCAATTAGTTTTATCTTTATAAATGAAAATTTGATACTAATTTTTGGATACTGAGACACTAGCGCCGCGTTGTGACGAAATCGTAGAACCAATTATTTGATAACAAAGTCAAAAAACTAAATTTATCGATTTATAAAACGAATATTTAAATTGTTTAAAAAATAAATTAATATAAAAATTCGTAGAAATTTTTTTCATGCAGTTTTGTTCCAATTTTCTGCGTTGTTAAGTAATTGAATTATATGCAATGAAAGTAAAAATAGACTTTGTAGCGTTACCTCCGCAGAATTAAAATCAACGCCATCTACATTCGTTCAATCGTTGCGCCGAAAGGTGCGTTTCCGATAAACCGATGCCAACTATTAAACTCTTTAGACGTTAGATAATTTATAAATAATGCTATTTCATTTATTTATTGCCATGGAGATGTTTGATAAATGTATACATAGTTGGCATCAAACAATTTATTTTTCATTCGTTATTCGTTATTTCGTTATTAAATATATCAATTTAATAAAGATAACGTGGAGTCGTTTATTTGTAGTACTTTGATTGAGATAAATTATCATCGTACCTACAACTTTGAACATTGTGGCATTATCTGTTGACAAACGTTGATATTCTTAACTTCAATATTAATGTTTTTTTTTACAGATGGCCAAAAAAGCTACTTTGCACTGATTTGTAAAAAACGCTAATAAAGAGGAATAATTTGTTAACTTTTGAAATTGCGTCGTTTTTTTAATTCTTTTTGTTGCATGTTTTATATGCAGTAAAATGCACGAATAAGTATTTTTAAAATTAATTAATACTCGAGGTTTGTCAACAGATGGCACCACCATGTCCAAATCAAAACACTGCAAAAAAAAACCCGATAAAGAGGAATAATTTGTCAACTTTTGGATTTGCGTCATCCATTAAAAATTCCCAGCTTCCATAATACATGATTAATACATTCTGATTTATATAGAACATATAAATCAGAATGTGTTAATAAAGATCTTTGTTTAATAGATCGCAATTTGTTTTCAAATAGTGTTTAATTTTTCGTAAACTACGTTGAAAACAAATTTGTTTGCGAACGTAGTCCGTTTTGTTGTCTCTGTGGAACGCATAAAAACGTAAAACTAACACGCTACATTATTTGACTTGAATCAAAATTCAAAAATGAAATCTATTATCTTATTTGATGAACGAGGATGATTAGAATTAATTTTTTCTATTTTATGCTTCAGATTCGACAATATATCTTTGTTCGAATCACGTGCGCAATGAGTTATAAATTATTTAATTATTTAAAAATAATTAAAGTAGTCAAATATGAGTTTTAGAAGTAAAAACATACCGTATAGATGTTATCAAGTTAAAGTAAAAACTATGATCAATAGCATTGTTTAATTAGAATTGTTTTCGCAGTACCTACAATCAATGATCAAATCGATATATTAGATGCATCATTGAATCAGTTTCTATGATTTACCTTTTTATTTTAATTTTGTAAGTTATTTTTTTTTCCTATTGTAAAGACTCGAGCCTAGATTTTTATTGGTTAAGTTAAACATTCAGCCAAGTAGGGTCTTTCAAAGTTAAATTATTAACTTATATAAAGTTAAATTTCTAACGATGAGATAATTACACACATATTTAAGTTAGATTTATGATTAGACAGAGTGTATTTAACTTGAGTCATTTTTAAGAATATATTTAATCACCCATTTACACTGAATCAATAATGTCGCGTGTGACTCGAAAAAGCATTGAATGCCAGGTCTACATTTTATAAATCGATATCTCGTTTGCGAGATTAGATTACTCTTACAACTTACGACTTAGGATATCGAAAATAATCGTATTTAAGTCAGTGTGTATGATGTAACGGTTCGATACTATGGCTTTTACTTCTAGAAATAATTTTTTTTTTTTTTTTTATGTTTGTGACAATCAAATTGGACAATTATTCATTTCTTTCGTAGTGGACAAATTTTGACGATCGCGTACTGACGAAAAAAAAGTAATTTTGTTTTTCTATTGTTGCGACTATCATACCTATGTAAGAACTTATGTACATGTGCAAAGTGTGAACAATTGAAATATTTGTTTGTTGGACACGTTTCTTCTAAAAATGGGTGGAACATCTTTTTCTAAAAAACGAAACAAATTGCGTTATAGTGACAGTATGAAAATTATACTTTATCACTATAGTGATAAAGATGAAAATTGTGATTCATTCGAGACCTGGTTGGGGCATATAATTAGTTGTACAATAGATAAACGAGAACAAAATGAACAAACGTTTGAATTCAACGACATGTAAGTTTAATTTATTCTATAAAATTTTTTGTTTTTAACAATTTCTTTCTTAAACGTATGTTTGTAGTAACATACACGTGTTATAAAAATACATATTTAAGAAATTTTTTTACAATAATTGTGGAAGAAAAAGGCTAAGAAAATACTCGGCACATTAAATATAGATTTGTTGAATTTCTTTTGGAGTAGCGAGTAGAGTACAAATAGAGTTTCGAATCTTTTATAGACGCGACGTTTGAACGAGAAGGAAATGATGATGAACATATGTAAGACTAGTTTCTAGTACATTTGATACAATAAATTATCGTTTTAATAAAAGGATATGAATTTTACACATATAACGACACGTTAAGGCATGTGTTACGATATAACAGCGTCGATACAAGAATAAATTAAAAGTGGGAAAAGCATATTTTATATGGGTATACTTTTTTTTTTGGCCTTTGTAGGATTTTCAAAAAGAATCTCGATTTCTCGGATGGAGTTATCTGAAGTTTGATCAATGTAATTAGATTTATAAGCATGACAAAAGAATAAGACGTACGTATGTAATTTATCTTCTGTCATCGATAATTTTCTCACACGCGTGTTAGATTACGAGTATAACGTTTTCTCTATCCACTCTTCCATCGTGAACGTTGCTGTGTTGGTCGAGTCTGGATCTCGTTCTCGGAAAATATCTAATAATAAGAATAATACTCTGTGTGTGAGGAGTTCACGTACATACACATATACATACTCGCATACATGAATATCCTATTTATTGCAGGATATATCCGCTTACCTATCATTGTTTTAAGTCGCACCGCGCACATTATGTAATCGTCGAAGGTGATCATGCCATCCTTCGTTCCATAACGATGTACCAAGATATTTAAAATGTGATTATTGAGTCGATAACCTGCGCTATTTAACGCTTGCCTCAATTCAAACGCGCTCAATTGTCCTGATTCATTTTTGTCGTATAATTTGAATACAGCCTAAAAATTAATCGTTTTTCGTTAATTGCTTTCTCTTACTTTCTTCACTTCAATTCAACTCTGTTCTTGTATTCGAAAATTGCAAACAACGATTGAAAGTGATAGATTGATATACCCTCCATCTCCTTATGTCGTTCCATAACGTTTTAAATTCTTCAAATCCAAGCTTTCCAGAATGATCTGTATCTAGCATGGCGACCATACTACGGCATACATCCTTACTGAATCCTTTATTATTCGTTTCTGAAATAGAGAAAACATTTCCTACTTGTAATTTATAATATGGTACAACACCTACCACGTACCTATTCGATTCAATGATTGAATCTATTCTTTAAAGTCTCTTACACTGTACATACATTATGGTTGACTACAGAAACATTAGAAGGCATAAGATAAATAGATCAGAGGATTATGGTTTTCATTAGACAATTGACGATGACAACGCCACAGATATAAATGATATATAAACGATAAATAGATAAGACCAGGCTATAATTAATAGGATTATGATAAAGCTACGTAACAGATTTTTACATGTTGCATTCAAAGTTCCATGAATTAGATTTCCAAGCTAATGATCGTTGATCGTTTATACGTATCTATATATGCATATGTAGGTATATTGTTTTTTTCGCAATGAAGACACATGCACAAATTTGATTAAATATTTGTACTTCGAGTCTTTTTCACTTGCAATTGTATACGTATGTATCTACTTACTCGTACAGATATGTTTATCGTTCGTTTGCTTTGTATTTTGACAAAATAAACGACGATAAGTTTTTCTTTTTTTCTTTTTCTTTTTTTTCTTCTTTTAACGAAACGAAAGATTTTCGCTATCACTGTGTCGAGAAAGAAAAAGAAATGAAAAAGAAATTGATAGAAAAAATATCACGATTACGTTGTAATTACGTTTCAATTGCAATAATCGAGTCATTCTTTTTTCATTGTGTCGAAAGAAGGCTAACGTTGTAAAATGTCAAAACTGCTACATACATACGCGTACGTGAGTGTGACCTGCAATGTGATAAAACCTGAAGTTTATAAGTACGTATGTTAGGTTACCAGATAGTGCCTTACCTACAGTCTTATTGTACTGTTCGTTATTACAAAGAATGCCGCACAGCAGTGAGATGAGAGTGTCGATAAACGAACCATCTCCTTGAACAGTTTCAGGGGCATGAGCCTCACTACGACGCGCCGACTGCGGTAGTTCTACCCGTAACATACAGCTACATGTTAACATTAAACTTTACATACATATGTACATCCGGGTCAAATGGATCGATATATACGTTGAAATTGAAGAATTTCAGTAATATCCTTGACAACATATTATATTAACGACATGTATGATCTTTATAACGCGGAGAAAGCTCTTTATAGGAAAATGTTGCAAGGTTCCCATCACCTTTCGATTACTTTGCAATTTTCAACACAACGTAACACAACGTTTGCAATGTCTATCATACACGTATATAGTACGTGTACGCACTATGTACATATGCATTACTAACGTACGTATGCATTACGTTAAGAAACGTGATTTCAATCAGAATGTGATCAGAATTGATCAGAGAATAATTACGAACTCGAGGTATTTCTGTTTCTTACGTGGACCCAAATGTATTTATGTACGAAAACCAAACATGCATAATTACGCGAATAAAAAATTCAAATTGCATTAGCATTCACACAATACATGTGTAATTGATCCACGGTGAATGAAATGAATTAATCGAATCGAAACGGTGCGTTAACAAACTGCTACAATTGGAATGCGTGCTTTTGCTATTTGCGTGTCTTTTCATCAACTATTCTTCGATTGACGAATGATTGACGAATAATTGACAACAAGAAAGCGTAATTACATAAGTTCTGCTAATCGGTCAATAATCGCAAACAGTATTAGGCGAAGAAGCGTTACGTACGAAAGCTTTACGAAAACAAAAGATAAGAGCTCTTTTCTTCAAGAACAAGCAGATAGTCATAGTAACGTAATGAAATTAAAACGATAGCTTATTTCTAAAACTTTTTTTTTTCCTTTCTTTTTTTACGTGGTGAATACTCGTGAGTATTATTTGTAATACCAGTGCAACAAACGATATTAACCGCAACTGTATAAAGTTATATTTCGGTTACGTGTATTGAAATACATATGAAATTAAAATACATATAGTATAGATGCGAAACATTTTTGTCAATTTTACTTACAACGTGATTTTTTACATTTACATGACTGAAATATTGACTTTTGAAATATATACAAATAGATAATAGGAATAATCATACCTTTTCGCATCGCAAAATCTAAAATTTCCTTCAATTCCATCCAATCCACTTCCATATCGTCACCAGCGAGCTTTTTGAAGAACTCTCGAACTTTTTCTGCGTTCCGATCCTGATCTGATTCGTCTTGAACCTTGAAAAGATGAAAATATTGAAATTTAATCATAAAGAAGGTAACTTGGAAGCTCCGTTACCGTTACTAGTATTATACGGAATACGTATATCGTATATTAAATTGCATTACGTTGCATTCGCGCATCTGTTATAAAGATTAATTGAAATTCATTCTTGTGCAAAATGAAAATTCATTAGCGTGCAGATTACTTACCCTATCTCCATCTCCGTGCGTGTTATCACCTTTAGAGTTAATCACCTAAAAGCCAAGCAACACGGACAAGCGAATTGTTACGAATTATTATTAATTAGAATTCACGATCATCGAGTAAATTCCTTTGGGGATCAAGTCAGTTAATGTAATTCAAATTAAAAACATGGTAATAAATCTTGATATTCTTAGTAAGCATTATAAAAGTTTAGTTGAATCAAATCAGGTTATCAATATGCAGTCGTAGATGCACAAATATCGTGGCGGGCAGAAAGATTCAAGCCCCGCTTGAATTAGGACAAGATATATATATATATATATGTATGTATGTACGTATGTACGTATGTACGTATGTACGTATGTACGTATGTACGTATGTACGTATGTACGTATGTACGTATGTACGTATGTACGTATGTATGTACGTATGTATATGTATTTATCGACGTCGTGTGAAAAATAAATATACACATGTATATCGATCTTTGTCTCTTACCCTATCGTCAATTTCTCCAACGCCAACTTCATCGTCATTTTCTCTAAAATCGTTTAATATCGTTTTATCAGTATCAACCTTTTTTCGTTCGCTACGACTTTCTCGAATTAAAGGAGAGATTACTCACTCCATGTTATTCTTATTTTCGGAGAAGATTCGCAATAAAAATTCACCCTCTTCGTTAGGATCGAACGTACTTGGAACTATACAATAGACGCCAGGTGGTAGTTTGAAACGGCACGTTACTTCTCGTAAATTTATGAACAGTGATCTTCCAACGGACGCGTTGTACTTGAAGAAATTGATATCCAGTGGCTTAGGTAACCGATCTGGATACTCCAGCTGTGGATTCGCAATGGATTCGCAATGGAGTCGCAATCGTAATCGGAAATAAATTGGAAGAATATTTTTTAACTGGCAGAATTTCGAACGTTATGTAACAACGATATGTTACGATAGCTGTACGACATGTGCGCATTACGTACGTGATATATCGCAAATCCAATACTAAGACATTCAGCACCCATTCTTCTCTGTGCTCGCCTATTTTTCTGCATCAGTGCAACAATCACTGTACACTTGTCGTCATCCTCGTCCGGGTACTCGAGGGTAATTCGGTATTGCGGGTTATGCCAGAAGGTTTCTGTAACCCACATGAAAAAGAATCACACGCGTATTGGTCTAACCCTTGGTTTGGAAAATGACTACACTTTCATGAATAGAAAATTGAATGAATATGAAAAGGGACGTTTACCTAAAAAGTTCCTGCAACCTCCTGCCGTAACACCACGCACCCATTCCCCTTCGAACACGCTCATCTCCCACTTCTTCTTACCGGCGTTTAAGTCGTCTTCGGTCAACGAATCTGGATTCAAGTTACATATTTCTAGCTGCGTGAAATATCGCATAAAGTCCTGAAATGACATCCAAAATTCACCGTCCATGTCGAACGTTAGGCCCAACTCTTCTTTTTCGTGGTCGGGAATGAATCTCCATTCTGGCGACCTATTGAAAATGATCATTTCTCCTTTCATCCTTGCATCATATCGTATCGTACGTATCGTGTATATGTACGTGCAGTATATCGTGCGTATATGTACGTATGCAGTGTGCAAATAGATGCACAGTTTCAATTCTACTGGTAAATCAAAGGGTAAAGGCAAAGTCTATCATGACAGACTTACTGATCGCTCCACGGACCATTCCATTCTGCCTCGTTACCCCACGGATTTCGAAGCCTGAGCAGCGGTATTCTCCCGTATTGATTCGGCGTTTGAATCTCCACGTATTTCACGCGTGTAATACTGTAAGCATGGCCTCTGATCAGTCCTTGAGGCGTCTCGGCTTCCAATATATTTGGATCAGGCTGAAATAGTAACTGGTATTCGGGTTTAATCGTTTGATGGAACGCGGGCATGTAGTACGTACGTACGCTTTATATATATGTAATACAAACTAGTAGCGTAGCATGTAGCGTAGGTACGAAAGTACGAATTTACGATTTACCTCTATCGAACAACCCATTAGCGAGTTCCTTTCGAAAGCTTTTAACAAAATGCTAAATAAATTTGGGGGGGTTTCGTCCATCTGATACATTTCCGTCACGCCACCTGTAAAATCCTCCATCGCCTCGCAGGTTGTTCCACCTTTCAACGCTTCGTACGAGCCATGAAGTTTGGCGTACGCCTTCTCCAGAAGAGCGCTCCAGAATTCGTTGACCTCCGCCGAATGCAAATATAGCAATTCGCCGTGATACGTCGGCAATCTGTCGTCGATCACCACGTCTACCCATCTACCGTACTGCCAGAATCTGTTTAACATCGATACATTAACACACGCATGTACGTACCGTACGTACCGTACGTACGCAGCCGAATGTAGACGTAAACGTTCGCTCGCAACGTTCGTTCAATTCGACGAATATAGCCCGATAATACCGTAGTCGTGGGAATATACCTGAAATGAAATATACCAGCGTAGTTTTCCTCGAAACTCTGGTCTTCCGGAACTACTTGGAAAAACAAGTTGCTATCCATAGTTAGATTCGCTACTGCTGCCAGCAACCAGCAATCCCCCAATTCCCCTTGTTGAACGTCGAATCTGGAAAAACCCTCGACGAACAGTTGAGGGTTGTCCGCGATTTCCTGCGATCAAACGCTCCACCATGAATATCTGCAATTATCTGTTCTGCTTGGAAAAGAACGTTTTAACGAACGTTTTCTACGTTGTTTTCTAGGTTGTTTCTTTCTCAACAAATTTTTCGGTTCTTCTGGTCCTCCAGACCACTATAGGTTTTCAACACTATATTTCGTGGAATTACAGCTACTTGAAAAACGGGTATATAACGTAACGGGTGTAAAAATCAAAGCAGGAGACTCCAAACGAGTCTGGATGAGACTCTCTGACGATCGAGCCGACCAAAATCATGTTTTCGTCCAAAATCATTTGAATCCTAAAGCACGAAGAATCCTACTCTGTTTCTTTGATCAATAATTTCATGTCTGGTGTGACTCTGGTCGTCGGTTAGAAAGAAACGAATGAATTATTTGCGACGAGCGAAAGCTTCGTCAGCCTCCAAGAATTGATCGCAGGGAGAAAGACGTGCGTACGTTATAAATTACAAAGGGTCGAAGAACGATATTGGAACAGAGTTGAACCAGTAGAAACAGAAATGACGTACCATCGGTCGTTTCCATTCTATGTATCTGTCAGGCCTTCTCGAAAAGTACAACGACGAATCGTCCGCTGGAAATTCCGGATCCTCGAAAAGCGTCCCCGTAGACAAACATTCGTGCTTCAGTTTGCTAAAATCTTGCACCTCTGCTCGAGCTCTGAAGCCAGAACCCTTTTCGCCCAACTGAAACAAAAACACGTAGTTTCGTTGTCTTTTCTTTTTCTTCGAATTCTTTTGTTCAAATTCTTTTCCTTCTTCCTGACAATGAATATCTAATATAACAACAACAAGTCGAAGACAGCCTACGTTATAGCAAGATTTCCCAATAAAATTTTTAGTTGTTCTCATTAGTGGTTTATCTTCGTGAGCTTTCGACTGAGAAGAACTTGTGCTTTCTATTCCGACGAACTTTTTACGAGATAGAGGTTTTTCTCGAAGCTTTTCACTGTAATTTTCGGCGAGTTTTGACTGTTTCGACTGTCGCAATTGTTTCAATGGTTTCAACTTGTCAGCTGTAGCTACACCATCGGCTTCTGCCGTGTAAGTCAACCGTCTGTAATTCGTTTGTTGCTCCATTCCCGATGTATCAACGAGTAGAAGAAAGTATCGTGCCGTACTAGAATTTTATCCTTCTCTCAAAAACTTCCGAGGAAAGAAAATTCCAAAGGAAAAAGAAGAAAGAACAAATGCCTAGATTTTTCAACGTCTAAATAGTTTCGTTCCATTGAACAAACTAGAGTAGAGTATACATTCCTGATTATGGAAATGCATTGTGACTGCAAGCCTTTAATTAATCTTATCATATATATGGCAACACTTTGTTGAATGAACGGATGAAAGTGTGACCACAGTCTGTAGTTTAGATTACGAGGTATCGTTGCTGCGACGTAAAAAAGAAAATGTTTACAGATAAAATTTTCAATCATGGATATTACTATTAGTATCAGACGAGATCAGTTTTGATATACATCAGTCGTCTCTTTTCAATCCTTCATTTTCATTTCTACAAGTAGAAGAGATGCATTTGTTGCGAAATTTTAGCGTTTCGTCCGTTCGGATTAATGTCCTTTCGATGCTGTCCAGCATTTATTGTCTAGCTTTATTTAATTGAGTTAAACATTTATACATTGAGTATAAATTGATGAATTTGCTACTTTACTGGAAAGTAAATTGTTTTCTACGTCTAGATATAGATCTGTGTCTAGATATAGACACAGAGAAGCAATTTGATTTGGCTAACATTTTAAACGTTTACCATATTTTTGCGCAATGAGTACGTACATTAGGTACTTGGAAAAATAAATTAAAAATATGAGATAGAATCGTTCTGTTTGGAGCTTGGTCTTCGTGGAAATCGTTTAATTTCGTTTTTTAAAAGTTTTCTTTTGAACTTTAGCCGAGCTTTATTTATAAAAAATTGTTGGAAGAGAATCGTTTCGTGAAGCTTGTGCAAATAAATTTTTTATCTTGAGAATTTGCATCGCTGCACGTGCGATGAATGGAGTAGCTGATTAGTAAAGTAAAAAATGCGTACGCGTTGATAGAATTGTCGCAGTGGTACGTCATCGCGTCATTGAAAATAATCGTTTCTATTTTGTTAATGTGTATTGCATGGTATGTCCCATGTATATATGTTTTATACTATTCGATAAAAGTGCATTCATTACGCTAATTACGCGAATTACGCTAAATACGCTAAATACGCTAAATACGCTAAATACGCTAAATACGCTAAATACGTAATTATTTAATAATACCGAAATAATTTGATTTTACTTTTATTTCTCGCTATCTAGACCTTAATTTCAAGTTGGATCAACTAATGCGATACACATAAAAATGATCGTTTCTGCATTTAGAATAGATGTTGAACAAATCGTATATACGTATCCTACAGCATATGTAATGTAGGTGAGGATGTTATCAATATTACTCAAATCTCACGGCTTTATCTCGTTCGAATGCGACTTTAAATTGTACGTGTATTTAGCAGGCATTTATCTGCACTGTAATCTCGTGAATCATGCGTGAGTAAATTGGGCATTACTGCGCAAATTTTCTATAATGAACTTATTCAGCTATTGCGGTACTTGGAACAATTGGATTAGATTTATATGCAATAATGTATGCGCCAATCGCATCAACGTGTTGCAGTATCGATACGGATGCAAATAAATGATTTAAACGTAGTAGTGGTTATCACTTTAATACCAGTTTACTAGTACTAAATATTTACTTTCGTTTGTAAAGCCAATTGGAAATGTCGTTACGAAATATTCAGATACGTAATGAAACACGAAAATCATTGGAAAATGAGATTTGAGATACGTAGCGACAAGTTAAACCCATTACGTGTCATGCAGCTAAGGATTAGTAATGTGATACACATGATGCATTGATGTTGAATGTCGAGGAAAATTGATGGTACACACATGCCTATAAATGTGTGCAGTTGCTGTGCAAAATTCCATTTATTACGAATTTTTATATAGCCTATCTTCTCAAAAGAAGATTAGCAAATCATAAAGATAAGATTAAAGTAATCGTTTAATGCTTACACGTATAGAGCATTATTTAACAATTTAACGCTAAATAGGGAATAGAAATTCAGTTTATTTAGTTTTATGTTAGAAAAGATATTTCACGGCGAAGGAAATAATTATTTGTACTATTCCATATAAAATTCAACGAAAGAATGACTTGTCGCTCCCACCACTGGTAAATACTAGATAATCTTTACTTGAAAATACGAGAATACGAGAATTTATCAAGTAAAATGTCGAAACGTTACGAGAAATATGTTGTGACTTATTAAAAATTGTCGTTCCCCAAACGAAATTATTATTTAAATCAAGTTTCTCAAAGTACAATCTCCAAAATGAGAGGAATGATTGTGTTAAGATTAACACAAGTGTGTGTGTATGTATATATGTATGTATGTAGTCGCGTCACCGTGTAAATTATCAAAATGTGTAAAGGCTCGAACGCCTTTAAAGATAGGCGTACCACTTTGATGTTGAAAAGCGACGGGAGGAAGCGTTTAACTTGCACCTCCGTTTTAACGAATACATCGTCGAGCGAAGCTGCGTTTCCATCCTCGTGATAACTCATCTCTTTCACGATGATTACACTCTGATTACTTTGTAACGATTGCCAACGATCACCGATCACTGATCACTGTCAAACGTCTACACGCTACACGTGATGCCTCTTAAAAACTATGCAAGTATGTGATTACTGTACTGCGTGTTATTCGCAGTCGTGCGCGTTTCCTATGGAGAGTCCAACTAATTTAGACTAGGAAAGTTAGGGGAATTGTTATTCCACGAGTTTTTACCGTGCGGATATAGAACCGTTACGTTCGAAGACACGAATCTAAACCTCATTTTCCTTTCACTCTTACCTATGTATCGTACCAAGTTTCGTCACGCAATTCACAGCTAAACGCGCCATAATGCACACGATTGTTTCGTGGAATTTTTTCCTTCGGAACATGAACGTCACGATCGTGTTAAATGGAACGAATCTGACATGTTGTTGATATCCAACTGTCTGTCGTAATTTTGCAGTTAGGTTACAATTCGTCAAACTATATATGTACATGTCGTACATACACATGCATGCATGTATAAATAGACTGCACGACTGGTCTGCGTTCGAATCGATTCGGTTTCATTCGGCATATCTAGTAGGTACATGTACCTACAGTTACGATTTACAATTAGACATCTCTATCCTATTGGTGGAGGTTTTCGTCGTATGCCGTATTCTATTGACTGTGTCTTGTGTATTCGACCTAATGGCGCGACATGTACACCATCTGTGAAACACGACGTGAATTGACACGCAGCAGCGCGATTTTTTAAACTCGAAATACGAATACCATTGAATTTCTATAATTTTCCATCATATTGCATAATCGATGAAACAGGCGTTGACCAATTATTCTGACTTTATCACTCAAATATCGCGAATACGTAACGATCGTAAGATTGTAGCTTGATACCAATACTCACTTCCGGTTTCGATGCTATTTGGCATACAATTTCTGGTTCGACCACCTCTGCTTTCCATCCATAAGAAGGGCGATTCATTTTGCTTTAGTTATGATTTCACGGACTTTTATTCGCAATTATTTCGTTTGCTGTCAAAGTTCTGGTGCTAGACGTGCATGAGTGCAAAGTAAATAGGAAATTTCGACGTGTCACGCGTCGAAACAACAAAAATTTTCTTTGTGTTATAAACGTCGAAACGTATCTGACGATGATTAACCAGAATAGATAGTGTCAATTGACAGAAGGCACACCTTTTGAAACTTTATTGCGAATGATAATAACATACTAATTCAAGCACCGGTGCTGCTCGTACGCTTTGATCTAGTCACACTGATCACCTAAATCACTGTACGTATGTCGGAAATGCACATGGTTTTCATCTCTTAACACGACTCGTGATCATTCTCGTACTTTTCGCACTTTTCGCAGACAGCTGACGAACTTACGATTTGCACGTATCACTGAACTTTGGGTTTGCAATTAGCGTTGGCGTTTTGTTGAACGCTGTCACATAACGTGACGTACGAGGCGAATGACTAACCGTTTAACTGCCGTATCTACACACACACACACACACACACACACACACACACACACACACACACACACACACACACACACACACACACACACACGTATATCCTGAATATCTCGTGACTACAGCTATATAATTCACCTGTTATGTGTTCTTGTTTTTGTTACAGTTTCGTAACACTGATGATTTCTAGAAAAGACCGTTTCTTCCAGTTTCGCTTCAAATTTAATTAAATACCGACCGAGCGTCTAAGTGAACTGAAAAATGAATTCATCTGGTAATATTGAAACGTAATCGATTTTCAAATTATAATAATTATAATAATCGTTAAAATCAACAATTTTTATAACGCGCACGTGTTTGTTAGAGGTAATTTTTTTGAACAAAGTGTTTGACGCAACCTCGTTGTGTTTTTAGTTTAGTAAATATTTCAAAAAGAAAGCAATTTGCCTCGAAATGCGCGAGTATTTTATCGTACGGATTATCTCGAGGTAAAGATATCATGCCATTAAAGGAAATCAGGTGAAAGCGGACCTCAACGATGCGTCATGCTGTTCCAAATTTGGTCGAGCATATTACTACCATGACGTTGATCTGTATACCAATAATTTTTATATTTCTCTGTTTTTCTTTTTTCTCTTTTCTTCTCTTTCTTACACGATTAGTTGCACGGCTCAAAACGAAATTGTAAAAAACGATTTTGCAATTGTCCCAAACAATATTATAAGTATATTACTTGTCTAACGATGCTCAAGAACGTAGAAATTTACTACCGAAACACATGTAGAAATATATTATATCATTGAAGGCAAGATATTTTTCCAATCGGGAATTATTTGGGCAATAAAAATTCAATTGTTCTCTGATAGTTATTTCAGTGAATTTTTCAATTTTGTATACACGCATTGACAGAAAGAGAACATTGATCGGAAGTCACACCCTTTGATAGTATCACGATGTCAAAGTTAATGTGAAACGCACAACTCTCACCCACTGTATTCCGTTGGAGAAATAATGCAAAAAAAAAAAGAAAGAAAAAAAAAAAAACAAAAGGATTCTTCGTATTTGAAATTGAAATTTTTTGTTTGTATTATTTATTAGTGATATTATCTACAGTAAAACGGAATGAAAACGTTGAAGTTTTACAGAAAATTCACGAGCTTGCAAGTAGTAAGCTTGTTAAACCTTGTTAAGCTTTGGTTGATATTTGAAACGAGAAATTTTCGCTCACGATAGCGAGGAACCGTCTTCGATATTCAGAAATGCTCGTGAAACACTGACTTTTCTCGGTGGAAAGATGCCTGGAATGAAAGTATCCTCCCCCGCTCGATGAACGATGGTGCAGTGTTGGCGCGGTGTCGGCGTGGTATCGGCGCGGTGTCGGCGTGGTATCGGCGTGGTGTCGCGTGATGTCGCGTCGTGTCGCGTCGTGTCGCTCGACTATTTTATATAAGAATAAGTATCTACACACGTGTTACATGTGTACATACACGTGTACATGTGCACTTGCACGCGAATGCCATACTGTCTGCAATTTTCCTACTTCATTAAGTTGTTCTCCGTTTGTTTGTTCCTTTTAATCGATCTAGGATAAAATTATATCATGAACAAATACAATAAAAAAAAATAGTATAATTTGGTATTTATCAGGCTGTATAACTTTTGTCGTAGTTGATAAATGTGCTTGCTTGCTTGCTCAGTCATCCAAGTATCGTAATTGTTCGCACAGCGTGAAACGCGAGCATATTAATCATTATTATTCTGTTTAATTGAATGTTACAATTAAATGATAGTCAGTCAAGTATCAAAGAGAAACGATTGTATGTATATAATAACATTACCAAAGTGCCAACTATGTGCCAAAAGAGAATAATGAATCGTTTTCGCAATCACATTACTAGCATGCTTTCAATAAAATTTCATTTCCATGATATTTAAACGACATTATTGCGCATTATCGATACTTCCATCTGTGCAATATTTTGGTATTGTCGATGCGTAAAATAAAGTAACGTTGAACACGGAGTAAGAAGTGATAGATTAAAAGTAAAGTCTAAAGTAAGCATCGATTAATATTTAAACGTTGTGGTGTGGTTGGTATGGATAGAGATAAAACGTAGTTGTAATATTACAGATATTGTTAAACAGCGCGAGTAGTTGTTTGGATAAACGTGGTAAACGAGGAGGATTTATTTCATAAATAGCAAGTCGGCAATTGAAATTAAAATTAAAATTAAAGATGAGGAAACTCTATGTCGAAAGATATATCTATGTGAATCGCGACAGCTGCAGGAAAACTGGGTAACAACCTTGGCGATGGGGGACTAAAAATATGAATTTTGTTTCAAGTCGTAGCTCTAAAGGCGGCGTGTACGAGGAGATTCGTTTTATGTCGAGGCTAAATTTGGCACCGTTCCAAATGGTGCTTGTAAAAAAAGAAAAAAGGAGAAAAAGAATTTTCCCCTACTAACATTAGAGGAGTATAGTTGAGAGCTGAGCGCGTCGCGTCGCGTCGCGTCGCGTCGCGTCGCGTCGTGCACATCGCGTCGGATCGCCACTCCTTTTGGCCGAGTTAATTCTCCACTCGCAGTGTAAATAGATAAAGATAATCGAAGAGGCGAACAAAAGAGTTTTAGATGAAAAATTGATCGATAAATCGCCATAACTTGTATGTATATAACGCATCAATGTATCTGTCGATAGGTGGTTTAGGTTTATAGATGTTACATCGCGTTAGGTATTAGGTGTTACGTGTGATTATTGAAAAAGTATGGCAATGACCTTGAAAATAGCATTTGCTGGATGATGGACATCGCCTGAACCGGACAGCCCTCCTCGGAGTAACCGTGACAAGAGATTGTAGCGACCGTGCGTGGACCATGTGTCCTCCGGCGATTTAAACAGGGTAGGGTCCCTACGAATAAATCACCTTTTCTGGAGAAGTTGGTAGCTACTTGTTGTTGTTTTTGATAGAACAAACTTTCTGAAATTCCATGCATTCCACTCCACACACTGAGACGAGACGACGCGACGCACGCGTTTCATGACTTTCGTTCGAACTTTGAAGTTCGAGCAACGCGATCTGTCTCACTTGTCGCGATTTTTCCCGATTACTAGTTCCGCGACAGGCAATCCTCGATGACGTGAGTCGAATCAACGTGAGTCGAACAGAAAGGCGAAAAGAGAGAAACCGAGCGCAAATATTTAATACATACGATGTGCTGTCGTCTTCGACGTTCGGAGGATGAAGTCGAGGATCGAAATCGTAACAGCTTACCCTTTTAGAAATTTGTACGTTCTCAAGTTATTGCTATCGTCGGCGATTACTTTCACGTAGTAGTAAGAGTAATTCTTAGACATTTCTTTGACAAAGATTTAACCGCGGTAAATTTTAACGCGACGAGCGCAGGAAATCGCAGAGTTTAGAGCTAAGACGAAATGACGAGATTGGTGGGTTGCCGAAAGGGTGGCAGGAACGCGGACTGTTCACCGAAAGCTACACTCGAATTGTCGTCTGTACCCCTTCTTCTTCGTTCCGTTTCGATGCGATGCCTGCTACTACTATCTGCTTGTCTGCTCGTTTACTGTTTTCTTCGCTCGTGTATGCGTAGTATCCGTACGTATGTACATATCTATATTTTGAGACGTCTGCACGTATGCACGTCTGCACGTCTGCACGTCTGCACGTCTGCACGACTTGCCAAGCTACCTATCTCAAGAATTTTCATCATTTACGCTCCAATTACAAAAGCGAGTTGATTCTTTTTTTTCTTTTTTTTTTTTCTTTTTGGTTATACGGTATTTGCGACAGCATTCCAGCGGCTATAATTTGTGCTCAAAAAATCGTTAATTTCTCATTAAATCAAACGTTATCGAGCGTTGAATCAAAGATGAAAACTGTCTTTCTCGCACGTAAAAATCTAAAGACGCGTTATGACGTCAAGATGTCAATCTACTATTCGATCACGTACCATTCAGCAATTCGTTGTCGCTTTCTTTCTATTTTGTATTTCTTATTCCTTACCTTGTGGCAGTAAGAGTTTCAAACTTACTCGGTACGAGTAATCCATCAGGCTTGTGTCAGTTTGATATCGGGATCGGTGAATTCAGTGGGCATCAGTTTTTTTTCACAAACATGTTTTTATTACGTTTCACGTACAGATTATATGGTGGTTGACTTTCATACGCTGAGCGTACGTAAAGTACGTCGTCGTTGTAAGAAAAATAAAAAAGGGCCTGGTGCACTTTACCGCGTTTCGAAAGGTTCGTCTTTTCGTTTGCCCATTTTTACGGTAACGATCGTACATACAACGAGATCGATGTTGAAGTAATGGAATTTCCACCATCCCCGTCGTTTTCATTTACGAGCTAACAACGAGTGAACGAAGTAGGCGAGAGTATTCTATTATTTATCACTCACTTGCGCACTGATACTGACTCGAAATCATCCTTCGATCTTCACCCTTTCTTTTTTTCGGTAATTAAACTAAAGTTTCTGCAGAGAAATTACGATCGTTGTCCGGTCTGGTATATATACATATACATATACATATACATATATATAATATATGTACTATTTTTTAAATCGTAATACATCGAGGATGAAGGCGATTCGACCAGCCTTGTTTAAATTTTTCTGATAAATATACATACACACATACATACTGTATATGTATATATAAATACGTATATACACATCTTGTATATGTATATGTATATATATATATATATATATATATATATCTGTATATATAATGTAATGTATATATACATAAAAGTTTACAGGTATGTGTCGAAAAAAACGCCATAGGCGTACGGTTTTTCACTTTTTTCTTTCTTTCATGTAAATTAAGTCTTGTATATAGCGTATTGTCTCTCTCTCTCTCTCTCTCTCTCTCTCTCTCTCTCTCTCTCTCTTCTTTCACTCGTACTCTTTCATTTAAATTTCTTTTATATATGTATATCACACGTTGTGTCGTTTGTATCTTTAAAAAATTTCACATGTTATAAGATTTTCGCGATTCTGACGATCATCCTGCGTATATATATATATATATACTTTATCAAGGACAAGAACGATCTCCATACGATAAGTATTTTTCTGGTTAATCCTTGTGCAGGAGGAACGTCGACGGCAACAGCTTGTCAACAACTAAATATATGTATCTACATACATATGTAGTTTCTCTCGATAATGTGTATTATGTGTCCGCAATTGCGGCGTTGTAAAGTGTATACGTGTACGCAATGATATTCGCCTTATTTAGACTTGATCATGATATCTTTATGTTTTGTTTCTTCCTCTTCTTCTTCTCCTCCTCTCTTTATGATTTCTTCTTTTTGGGAGGTTTTCGAATTCTTTTACATATACAATATACAATATACAATATTCTTTTACGAGTGTATAACTCTTACGTGTGAGTACATAAATGCGCGTGTGTCGTTATATATAACGTGTACGGAATTTCGAGAGAAAGGATTTAGTTGAATTTAACAACGGACGGTCTCAAGCTCGTAATATTTCGCAATTGTTATTGCAATTGCTCGTGTTTCGTCCTTATCAACGAATCGATCGATGATCACTTTGCTTTGCGTCGATTGCAAGATTTACGATCGATGTGCGAACAAAGACCGTATGACCGTCCATTTAATAAACGCAATTAAACTCTTCCCTCTCGCATACGGACGAAAAATAGCTTTCTTTTAGAAAAGAAAGAAGAAAGGAAAGGAGGAAGAAAGAGAGAGAGAGAGAGAGAGAGAGAGAGAGAAAGGGGAGGGGGAAAAAAGAAGGAAAAAGAAAAGAAAAGGAAAAATGGCAAGAGCAGAGAAGAGAATGGATGAGAAATAATGCTTTCTCGAACATTTGCAACATGTCCGTTTATAACAGCGTTTCCTCGGAGTACACGCGACGCGAGTACTCTTCGTCTCGTGTCCGGAGAAGCGACTGAGAGGATTCCTTGAAACGCATCGCCGTCATAACTGCAGTTACTGTCGCGGAACGGCGCAAAGATTTGGCACTGGTCGCATGTATCGGAACATGAACGAGCGAGGAGTCCTGTCACTCCCCTTTGTACAAATCTCAGCAGGAGCATTCCTCTTCCCTTGGTAGCTCGTGACCCAAAGGATCCTTCGTGTGAAGAACAGAGAGACGATAGTTCCATCATACATAGAACTGCGATTAAACGAATTCAGGGATAAGCGACGCTGGATTATTCGAAAGAGAGAAAGAACACGACATCGAGTTTTTCATTACGAAATGTGCTTATGCTAATTTTGTGCGCTCGCTAATCGCTTCTACTGACGTTTCAACGACGTCTCGTGACGGACACCCGCGCGAAGGATGGAATCGAAGGGTGGAATGGATGGAGAGGGAGAGAGGCACACAGTTCGTGACGATAATTGAATGGAAAAAGGTAGTGAGGGAGGAAATGGGAAAGCAAAAGGTTACGCAAACGGTTACGGTTTTCTGCGCAAATGGCCATCGTCGAATCGGCGATTCGGTTCTTCGGTTGATTCGAAAGAGAGAATAAAGGGATATAGATCGTCCGTCGTTAAAGAAATTTTATGTATTGTGTAACGTATCGTGATGTCTGTGACATTGAGTTGGCTCGCGAAGCCAAATGTCGCGACAGTTTCGTCGTTGCGTGTCGTATCGCTGAATCAGTTGGCGTTGAAGTCGAATCGAATAATCGTGTAGAATCAGAGCGGGCTAACTGGCGTCCCGCGAGCCCTTACCCCTTCTTGATCGCTAGCGCTACCCCCTCCACTGGCTTGGAGTAGGGAAAAATCAACAGAGGAAAGAAATTTCAATGTAGTGGAGAGAGAGATGGATGCAGCGGAGAGGGTAGCGCTAGGCGATCAGGAAAGTAGGAGAGCAAGGGCCGCCAGTTAGCCGGCTCTCTCTGGTGTAGATGACGAACGATGAGACGAAGAAGAATTGAATGACGAAAGATATTCGGTAAAAAAACGAAAGACAAATGAGACAAAGTTACCTTCTTGATCTCCATGCTGCCGGGAGTACTGGAACGCTGCGGCGGTGGCGAGAAGGCTATCTTTTCGTACGGTATCGTTCCACGGCAGAGAGCGCTCGGATCCAAACTGAGAGCGGCCTTTAGCGCGTTTTTCTTTAACATTCCATTTACGTTAGTGGCATTCGTATTTAGGCCAGCGTGACTAGGGGAGCAGGTACGTGTGTTGGGTGACGAATTCGTCGTATCTGGCGGCGTATCGGAGGAAGCAACGATCAGAGAGTCCGAGTTGGTGTCGGTAGTGGTCACGCTCTCGTTGCCGTTTCTTTTGTCCACGTCCGTCACCTCGGCCGTGCTGCTTCGACGACACTCGATATCTGTTGGACGGTTGTTTCCATTGTCTGCGATTTTTAACTTACCACTATTTTCGATGTCCTTTGAAGTTCGATGTACGCTTTTCTCATCCCAGTTCGAGCTGTCGGCGTTGTGTTTCTTCTGGAAATTCGTCAGAATTCGTCATCATACGTATACATATGTGTTGTAAATTTTGTTTCCTGTCTTTTTCATCGTCATTGGCCATCAACAATAAGTGAAATTTCCTTTCAACAAATCAACGAGATGTACATTTTCATGCCTATACGTATACGATATTTCGACGCGAATCAGAAGAGAATTCGAGTAACATGTACTATAAAACTGAATTCAGTAGAGAACACGTGAAAAAATGAAATCAATTGGAGACCATTTCTTTCAATTTCTTTTTAATATATTACAAGTGGAACATTAGCAGCCAACGTACGAATATAATAATAAATATTATACTGCTGATACAACTAGCAACATTCGGAGTTGAAACCAAATGACGTCGAAAGGATGAAATGTTTAATTTTGAAAAATACGAATTAACGAATGGAACAAATGCGAATAGTTTGCTTAGCTTAAAAGAAAAAATAAGAAAAATAAGAAAAGGAAGAAAAAACCATAAAAAAACAAAAAACTATTGGTATTGCTAGCATACATATCTAAATATTTACATACGTAATAATTATTCACACAAATATTCTGCTATTCGTTTGTTTAAATAATCTTTAATTCATTATATGTTATATGTTATGTACGTATATAACATATATATATGAAACGTACTTGTGCTTTATATTGATAGTGTAAACTTTGATTGAATTTAATTGAAATTCGAAATGTTTAATTAATTTTTGTTAATAGCGTAAATAATTGCATGGAAAGTGTATTATTAAAATAGAAAAATTAAAAGTAAAAGTAAAAAAAAACTGGCGTTTCCTGGGCCAGTTATGGAAAGTCAGCGTGTTACATTCAACGTGTTAAACACATATGCATATGCATAGCGAAACATATCGTCTCCTACGGGACGGGAGACTATTTTTGTGGGCGAATATTTTTGTGAATATTGTGAACATGTTACGAGAAAGTAAATTAATCTCCGATTAATTAGCGAAAATGATATAAGCAAAAGAGTTTACCTAAGCTTCGAGCGATGGTACAATAAAAAGAAGGTATAGCGGAGAAGCAGAGAAGAGAAATGTTTCTGGTGTACGCAGAATATCCAATGTACCTCTGTATGATCATTCTCGTGATTGAAATCATCGCGACTCGCGTTCCCGCCAAGGGTTTGTTCGGATGTGTCGGACGTAGGGCCATACGGATTTGATTGAAACGGTCCTTGCATGCGGTCTGTCGGTTGCACGTTATTTCTTTCGTTCGAATTCGTTCGGTTGGCGAAATTTTCGTTTCTGACGTTAGGGTTATTGCCGGCAATAGCTTGAGCCATACGTTGACTAGCCGATCGCGGATCGATAATTCTGGGTTGCATGTAACCGCATGCGTCCAGCTATAAAAATTACAGTACATACACAGTTACATACACACAGCATGAGATTTCCATGTTTAAAGAAAAGAAGAAGAAGAAGAAGAAGAAGAAGAAGAAGAAGAAGAAGAAGAAGAAGAAGAAGATGATGAAGAAGAAGAAGAAAAGAGTAAGAAAAGGGAAAAAGAGAAAGAAGGAAAATGTGTGGCGAAAGGAGAGATCAAGTTTGTATCAATAATGAGTTTAGTAAAGTAAGTGCACTTGTTTGTGATATATCTACATATGTACGATATATATATATATATATATATATATATCTACATATGTACGATATATATATATATATATATATATATACACATAGTAGTACTCACTTCCGACTGCACGTTGATGCATTCTGTTTCCGGATCTGGTCTCACGATGCTGACTTCACGCTCGCAGATTGGTAAAATATCGAAATTTGGCGTTGGATGTTTTATCACGTCAGGGTCCTAAGTGTAAATGTTATCTTTTGAAATCAAACGAAACATTGTCTCGAATCATCGTCTGAAATGTTATTCCGATCGTGAGATGTACGGCATGGGATGCTACAAGATAAACTAATATGGCAGTGAAAGATTTGTGAAAAGATTTGTAGGAAGCACACAAAAAAGTACCGTACCTCGAATAATATCTTAAAAATATCTTAAAAACTAATGAGGACATTTTTATGGCACGATATTTATCCGTAATTACTAATCACTTCAAGTTATTAATTGAGTCGTAACATCGTAAGCTATTAACTTATGAGAACGATTCGTTGACATTTCGAAACACAGAGGGAGAGACGTGTTTTACGAAACGAAACGAAACTGATTTATATTTTTATCTAGTTTCGAATTTTAAACTCGACGAAGAGTCAAAGACTCATCTTCGATGTCTTTAACGAACAGGTTGACGAATGTTTACCTGTAAACAGTAACCAATTCTCTCGACGACAGTGGCGAAGCTAGGCCGATCCTCGGGTCGCGAGTGCCAACATCGTGTCATTATTCCATAAATCGGGTCGGGACACCCCGCTGGTTTTTCTAGACGGCCCCCCAACGTTACCATCGCCATAGCTTCCCTGTTGGTACAACCAGTGTAAGGTATATAGCCAAAGGACATAATTTCCCACAGTAGTACGCCAAATGCCCTGTAATTGGAAATTAGTCAATAATAGTCGTGTCAATAATATGTGTATACTTGTATCATATATCTTTTTTCGGCGATGGTAACGCTTTTAATACCAGAACTGGTTAACCAAAGTGGTTAAAACGATCAATTTATAATTTTTGTTGGATATTTTATAGAAACAGCGAAACAGCGTATTTTTAAGGATTTGAATAATTTTTCGTAACACACGTACGAATAAAAGCTTGTATAGTTTCCATTATAAAGATAGACATCTCCACTTTATAGACATCTGCGCGTTCAGAACCATAAATAATATAATATAGCATGCACGCTACAGCGTTAAATCTACAGTGTTAAGTGATGAAGAAACTTTTCTGCCATTTTTCAAAACAACTATTAGATGTGACGATCTATGGAAAAGTTTTCATCTTCGCGATGAGTAAAAAAAAAATTTGTTTGACCCTGAAATTCAAAGTCAAGATCAATTTTGCAGCAGGTTCTTTGCGTATAATTCCGATTCCATCAAATCGAAAGTGAAGAATTCATCTGTGATAGCTACGGGCAAGCTTTTCTTTTCACCGTCTTTCTTGCACGTAGATAACGTAGGTTAGGTTATCTCACCAGACGTCGGTCTTGGTAGTGAATATCCCGTCCAAGAAACTTTCCGGTGGCATCCACTTGATCGGCAACATGGCTTTGCCTCCCTTTCTGTAATAGTCGCTTCTGTAGATGTCCTTGGCCATCCCGAAATCGGCAATTTTCACTATCCGACCAGGTCCTTTGCACGTGAGCAAACAGTTTCTGGCAGCGATGTCTCGATGAATGAATCGGGCCTCCTCCATGTATTTGCAACCGTTGGCCACGTCGTAGCCGCACATTATCAGATCCTGCATCGTCAACGACGTCGGCCGGTCCTGCCAAAACAGGAATATACGCATGCACCCGAATGATGACGAGCGCCAAAAATTTACGGTTGTCCCTGTTGTAAATTGCAATCGAGAACGACAGACATGTAGTTAACAGAAGATAATGAAACTTAATACGAAGAATTGGACTTGATATGATAGAAAAAAAAAAAAAAAAGAAAAAAAAAGAAACTCGGTGGTACAATAAAATTCACATTAAAGGAAAAACATAAAAACTTGGGACCTTCCAGGACCTCCCTAAATCTCCAGAAGGAATAAGAGTGTTACCTTAAGATATACTATAAATGATAGCTCCATCGAACGAGCTGCATGTAATAAATTATCGTATAAATTGTACGACTGTGTGTATTTCTTACAACTGGAAGATGCCGGAAATCGAATGAAAAAAAAATCAGTATTCTCAAGTGAGTAAAAATGAGTTTGTTCGATGGAGCTTGCTAGTCGGGTACTACAAATGAGTGTAAAGTTGCTTCGGTTATTATCGAACGATACGACGATTGTGATTTGTTGTGAAAAAGACTATATTTACCGCGCGTGGTCTTTCCTCTCGAAGAAAATTCTTCAAATTCCCGCCGGCGAGCAGTTCCAGCATAATGTATTTTGGATTCTTATCGAAAGACACTCCGATAAAGTGTACGATGTTGGGGTGATTAAACTTGCTCATAATCAGCGCTTCCATCATGAAATCTGCTTCGGTTTGAGGCATGGACAAGGAGGGTATAGTCTTGACGGCGATGGGATGTTCTTCGTTGCGTCTGTATTTGTACACGCCTTGAAACACTTCGCCGAAAGCACCTTGGCCAAGGGGTCTACCAAAAAAAAAAAAAAAAAAAAAAAAAAAACACAGAAAAAATAGAAGGTAACAATTTGCGTAACAAACAAATGTTGTTGGTCTCCGATTTGAGTCGATCGTCGATTGAGAAAATTGCCATTAAATTTACATTGGTACTTACTTTACCAAAGTGATACATTCGCGAGGTATTTGCGGCAAATCTTTAAAGCTATAGAGGTTCCCAGCAAACTCGTAATTGGGATTGAACTCGGTCATCATAGTGTCGGAAACAGCGCGTAAAGATGTTAATTCAGTTCCGTTGCCAAACATTACTTGTCGTCGTTGTAAAAGCGCCTTTCGACTTTGATAACGATTATCTGTTACAAAAAAAAAAAAAAAAAAAAGGGGCGTTTACGTCGAATTGTACACGTTATAATCAAAGTATCAAAAAAAGTTTCAAGTTTCTTACAAAGTAGTAGGCAGACAGCGGTGAAAGCAAAGAGTAGGCCAATGCTTGCAGCTATCAGTAAAATCATGTACGTTTGATGCGTGACCTTTGATTCGTTGGCCACTGTAAATGGAACGATCGTTACACGTATGGAAAATTTAGTGAAAATGAAAGTTGCTACAAGTAGGAAAGATGATATAGTGGAGATAATATAGATGGATAAAGAGAGAGAGAGAGAGAGAGAGAGAGAGAGAGAGAGAGAGATGTTTACGTGATTTGCAGTTTACTCACTAACGCAAGATATCGAATCGTTGCTTAACAACCAGCCTGGAGGGCAGAGACACTTTGTCTCGCTGAGATGCCGATCGAGAGAGACGCAACGAAAATCGCAACCGCAACCGCTGATAGCTGGAATGATGTAAACTTCACCAGGTCCATGGTTTATCGCTGGCTGGAAGTGAACGTGCGTAAGTTTGTTGCTAGCGTAGGAGTAACCACCTTCACCGTTACCCAGTTCCTTGTGCCCGGTGTTACCACCTGATAATCGTGATAATTATCGAATTGTCAATAACAGAGCAATAAAAATGATCGATCTGACAGAAGATCAGACAGATAGATTTCAAAGTCGGATGAACACTTGAAACGCACGCACGGATTCGTGGCTTCGCGCAGTAACCCCCAGTTACTAATTGTAAGTGTCCGCAGTTTTAAACCCACTTTTAAGCTATCCCCGTCAAATCTTGAAATTGGAACCATCCCCACTCTACGCTACTTTACCATGCACTTGACACGACACATAAAACAAGCGATACGTATAATACCGATTATTGGCGCCTGGTATCGGTGAAACAATTGACGTTCATCTTCCATCTTCCATCTTCGGTGCCAATTTGCAAAATATATTACACGTATCTCCGAGCTTAAGCCTCAAGTCCTCCGTTGCTTTTTGTTCGATCCCGAACTGTGTGTAACGACTGTTGTATAACCGGGGACTACTGCGATTATTGTTGCGATTAGTTACCTATGTAACCACCGCCACCGCCTCCTGTGAGACACCCACCACCTCCGCCACCGAACCCTCCGTTGCCGTGATTCTGATTTTCAGGACTGCAACCGATTCCCCCTAAGCCACCTTTGACGAGAGACGCGCCGACCGAGGACGATCGATTCGAAACGCTGTTTGACGACTCGTTCCATCCGCCGCCAGGGCCACCTGGGTCTACCACATTTACGTACAACGATCAACGCAACATTGTTTCAAAGCTGTCAGCTGCAAATACTACGAATATTATGTACTAAACGTAAAACGACACGCGTTGCTGCAAATAATTAGTAAAATTTACATTTCAGTGAGCGGTGAACTTTAACCGTCCAACGTGGTTTTCTTTTTCTTTTTTTAAATAGTTCCATGGTGGCTATGGCACTAAAAAATTCTGGCGAAGCAGCAGAAAAATTCCGACTCTTTTCATTTTCTTTTCATTTCATTTTCATTTCCTTCTCATTTCATTTTCATTTCATTTTTTTGCCACGAAACGTTCCATATTCTTCTCGCACGAGAGAACGAAGCGCGAATTACGTTCTGATTACCTTTCTCTGCCGAAAGGATCGTACCCGAGGTGGGCTGCCTCCCGGGAGGAGCGGCTCCCCGTCCGTGTTGATGACCGTTGTCGACAAACTGTCCCAGTCCCAAACCACCTCCACCTCCCGCGATGAGTATCGGATACTGTTCTCCGTTATCTTTCACCTGCAACGTAACGGAAATCGAGAGCGACAGTGCCGAGAACGTTGGTAACGTCCCAATCGGTTCAAACCTCCTCCATTGATGTTCGATCGAACAACGGAACCTTGCTTACCGTGAATACGTATGTCGCCCCGCCACCACCACCTCCGCCGTCCTTCAACTTCATATTTTTCACTTCGTGTACCTTCGAAGAGCCCGGAGGAACGGAGAATTGGTACGATCCGACGCTCTGACAGCTGTCTGACGTCAATCCCAAGTTCTGAAAATCGTTCGTCGGTCACTCGTCACTGACGGTCGCGTTTCTACGCAGCACAGGGGAATATTTCAAGGAAAATTCCCAAGTAAAAGTGGCTACAATGACTTCGCAAGGATGGAAAATGGATGCATTTTCTTTTTTTCTCTTTTTTTTTCTCTTTTTTTTTTCTCTTTTCTGTTTTCTTTTGTCGGTTCGTGCATTTTATACTACGTATAGATACGTATACTAGATTCTCTTACTTTAGGACACGCGTCCGTTCCTGACTGCCCCACCATGAAATACAGTTGCTCGCCCTTTTCTAATTCAATTACACCACGGACAAGTGCGCCCAACGTACTTCCCATACCGCTAGAACCTTTTCCTCCACGGGCACCCATTCCAATCAAACTGACAATAAGTTGACCACGGTGTAGATTAGGTTAGTTGAGTTACAGTTAGTAAAGTTAGGCTATGTATTATTTTATAAAATATGAACAAATATTAAAGTATGGCCGTTTCGAAGGATTTCGAATAGACTCTCACGTGTAATAGCCACCGCGAGGTGCCGTCCACCGTTGAACACCGTTCAAATTGAAGGAAGAAGGCTGTTGCAAAGGAGTCGTGGAAGACGCCTCTAGTAACTCTATGTCCGTGCTGTTGTACTCTTCGGCGCATTGTTCGGCGCTAGGCCCCGTCCTTCCAGTATTTCCACACGTACCAATTCGTATAACTGCGAGTGGAAATTTCGATTTTAAATTCGCGCCGGAAAAAGTTTTTTTCTTACTAAAGATGAAGATGACGACGACGACATTTATCACCGTATGGTATACGATACCAGTTTCGTTGGCAAAGTCCGCGTGTTGATCTGGAACTTTCTCCGACTCTATGACGGGGTTGTAGTAATTGAAGTCTCCCACGACCTCGGGAGGGACTCCTAACGAAACGAACAGGTATTTGAACAAGGGTGGAGAGAAAAGTATGTCCGTGACTATCGTAGATTCTACATCTTCGACTTGACGAAGATACGTGTAAAAAATTGACTTTGATCTTGAATTTCAAAAAATTCTTTTTTTTTATAATAATACATTAAATGTATCTAATAATCCATCAAATTGAAGGTGTAGAATTATGACATTTATGACAGTCACGGAGAAACTTTTCTTTTCACTCTGTGTAGACGATCAATCGAGTTGATTTGTCGAGAAATTGGAAATTTACCAATGCCAAAACACTCTGGGCTCAGAGAAAAGTCGTCGATGGCTACGTCGGCTTTCGAAAAATAGCCTCTGCTTGCCTCAAATTGCAGGAAATATCTGGACAAATATCGCACGCGTATTAAATTCTTAGTTTCGTTTTTAAATATCTCGGATTAAATCTCTCAATATCTCTGCGTTATCTACATATATTTAAAATAAACGGACATGTATCTTTATGAAATCGTCGAAGCAATGCCTAAATGAAAAATTGGACAATGGTCGGGTGGGTGAAATTTGTTTACCTGTACTTGATGTCGGGCAGAGGAACAGCTTGATTGTACCAAACGTCGCTTTTGTCACCGTGGAGATAAGTCCACCACAATTGTTCGTAATGGTGTTGGTGCGGTTTTATCAGAATTAGGTACAATCCAAGGGAACCGCTGTGCGCGCCGTACTCGTGATAAAAGAATCGCACCTACGTTTGCACATACGCATATATTGTATTATGCGTTATTATGCGACGAGTCGCCCTATATATTCTACATCTCGTATGTTTCATATTTTCATATTTTTATACGATATTTCGTTAAAACTGAGGTAAAGCAACCTACCTGACACGATTGATGATAAGGACTTTTTGGATCGCCGTTATAAGGTGGCGTTGGATTGTACGTTGGACTCTCGATGGTACCGCGACTACCGTATTCCACTCGAGTTGACATACTTACATAAGCGTATGTCCCTGTAATGGGAAAAATTCACATTGAAACTTGAACGTCGTTTCGATCGAATGTACCTTTTTTTTTTTAACAAGAGAGACAGAGAGAGAAAAGTTGCTTTTAAATTACGTTTATTATCAACGTTGTTATTTTATTCAGTTGGCAGAAAATGGACATGATCGACGAAAAAAGGAAACCATTATCTCGCGAATGTTTGCATATTTTGCAATCGGTTGAACGTTCACGCGTCAAACAAACATTTCGTTATCGGCCATTATCCAATCGTTGTTCTCGTTAATTGTTTGACTAACTGGAAATTTAAAGTTGGAAAGATGCGTCGCGTTACATTACGGGACAAAATCACGGTGATTAATAAACGTAGTAATGGCGTAGCAAGCGTATTTGAAACGATTGAAAATTTTAGCAAGATTTATTCTTATTATAGCACGCGGATGGAGAAGAGGTCACGTATGCATGTGTGTGTATCCACGTATATGTATGTATGTATGTATGTATGTATGTATGTATGTATGTATGTATGTATGCATGCACGCACGTATACAGACCGGACGCATTGCGGTACGTATGATCGTAACTAGGTCCAGTTTTCTCGGACGGCGTTGCACCACGATGGAGGTTCCAATTTAAAGGCCTTCCCGGTACGTTCTTCCAGCCGCACCATCCGTACTCGAAATTACACCTGGCGTTCTCGGGCATTTTGTCTGGAACGAAATTCGATCGTGAACTCTGCCGTGCGCGAATCTGTGAATCGTCGAAAATCGAAGAGAAGCGAAAAAAAAAAAAAAAAAAAAAAAAAGAAAGAAAAAAATGGAGACGACACGATGCGACAGTAACAATGATTACCGCAGTCGTCACGTTCGTCCTCGCCGTCGGCGCAGTCCTCCGTTAGGTCACAGACGCGTACTTTGCTCAAACAGGAGCCATTCTTACAGCGATACATGTTCTCCGTGCAGGCGGTTTTCACCGGTGTTGATTCTGCAAACGAGACACGCGCGTTTCTCTTTCTTTTCTCGAGTACCTGTACCTACATATCGCGCATTGGCATTTGTTTGGTTTCAGTTTGGTTCGGTTGGGTAGGTAACTGACGATATGCAAGCGATTGATACGCAATCACTTGTTCGCCCCACTGTCTTTGTTTTTGAGGAGATCATCTCGAAATTAGAAGGTAAAGATATTTACCGGGGAAACAGTTGATCAGGCGAATATTATCAACGGCGATGCTAGAGTTGGAGTAGGGTACCGTCATCTCTATGAGCAACTGATGCGGCTGAGTGATGGATCCTAACACGACACGCGTTACTTCCCATCTGCAATACAGCCGGTTAGATAATTTTGATTTCCGATCGATCAGCGATTGTTTTTCATCCGATAATAACAACAAACAACGTACTTGGCGCGATTGTTTCCTGGTTTTTCCATGACCACCCAACTGGTATTGTTCGTGATTACGAGCAATTCGATATCGCCGCTGTTCGTTTCCACTTGATAGAGGGCTAATTCCAACGCGCAGTGCGACCCAGTGGGAGGGATCGTGCTCGATAATATTTGAGGCTTTCCGGGGCCGGTGAACCATAAAAAATGCCCTAGAGGGGAAAGAAGATTTACGTTGAAAATTTCACTGTTCAAATTTACATTTCTCGTTTCTAAATTGACCACACCGCACCACGCTACTGCGTGGTATGTACGTACGTATATACGTATTTAACGGTACGAAGAATACGTATGTACAGGTAGTTGAAATTCGCGCGATACAAAATTTAAAACAAGATTTGCGAATCGTACGAAGAAATTCTCCAAAGAGTCGAAGAACGGTGGTAACGCAATCGAGTGGCGGCTTACCTTCGGTCGAGTTGCTGGCGTCGACGATAGGCCCGGTCTTATTTCGCAGTGAGGCTGGCGTGGTTCTCTTGAAGCCAGCGGTTTGGTTTTGAAACCACGACCAATCGCAGGTCTTCTCAAGGTCGCAGTGGCCGAACTGAGACAGTTGGCTCGAGGCAATTTGCAGGTTGTTGGTCCCGCGCGGCATTCTCTCTTTCCAGTCGCAGTTGCTACTTGTGACGAAGCAAAGCCCAACCAGGATTCTCAACAGCAGCAGATTACCCTTCAAGCCGAATTTACGCCGCCAGTCGTGCACGGTGTGACGCGTCTGTTTGAAATTCGCGGTCAACACCCCAGATCGTGCGCCTCTCACCATAACTCCGTACTTTCCTCGTGTATCCGCTCGATATATCCTGCGAACGTAAGTGTAGCAAGCCGTATAGCGTTTTTACACTCGACTTTCTTCTTATCAGTGATAGCCACGCTTTTGTTTTCGTTCCCTTAGACAATAATTTGTTAATGTTTTGTTTCGTTTCGTTAGATTTCGTTTCCCAGTGACAATAATTGGCAAATTCAATTTTTCAATCGACTTGCCGACGTGCTATAGTTGGTCATTAACAGTTTATGAGAGAAAAGAGAAAAAAAACTCAAAATAAAGAGAGACTATATCGTGCGTCTTGCTCAAGTTATCCACGCGTTAGAGAGTGCGCAACGAGCGGGAAGAAGCGGATTTGTTGATTGATCTCTTCGATTTCGAAAAACGAAATAATTGATTTTACGCATTGCAAAAGATTGAACTGTGCGCTTAAACTAACCAAGCGAGTTAGTCTTTTGCAAGTTGTTCGCGTGCTACAAAAATTTTCGTACGTGTCATCATCCCTGGGCCACGTGTGCCTCAGTTCGCTACCACTGCTCCAAGACCCAGACGATAGACCCTACTACAGGCAGTACAAGCACAAGGCAATAACATTTTCATCTATAATGAAACATTCTCATTGTCGGATCGTTCGCTCGCTCGAACGATGCTCTCGATGCTATCTAGTTGTTTGATGCTCGCTCTGAGAGGCAATTCAGACGTATCCGAAGCCCTCCAACAGAGATTTCTAGTACTCTTTCCTCTCCGAGTGATTACGTTTGCAATCGCAGCTGGAATTTTTGCGGTTTCTTACCACTTGCGGAAGTGGAAGCCCTCCCCGGAAGTCTTTTCGAGACTCTCGCCGAGCAATTTTTTTCATTATCACAGCTGCGGCCTAACGGTCGAACGAGATTTCCAAACGTGCACCTTTTACGTGGAAACTTTTCGCACATTTTGCACATTTTGGTAAAATCAAGGGAAAAAAACGGAGGTTGGCACGTGGTGGTGGAAATCGTAGGGCAAAGAGCAAAGAAGAAAATATTGTTGGAGACTCGCAAAGAGGAGGGGGCGAACAGTTCTGGACGATGAAACGAAGCGGTGATTGGCGGAAATGGAATAACTGATTCGCCGATATCTCGTAATTTCCGGGATGCCGTGCCGCTAGGGACGAAGACGCCTCTACGTATTGCTGGTAGTATCGTTCGCAGGTATTTGGCAGGAAGGTGTCAAGAATTCATCCGTGACAGCCACGGACAAACTTTTCTTTTCTTACTTTTTCATTGTAAATAAGAATTTCAACGTGGGGGGAAGTGAAAATGGGGGGAAAAATGCCTCGGACATGGATAGGTTTGGAAATATCGACGGGAGAAGAGTCGAAAGGAAGGAAGGAACGAACGAACGCAAGAACGGCAAGAATTTCGGCAAAGGTTTCGCGAACTTTGCGAAAAAGAAATGCGGAAAGAGAGAAAGAAATGCGGCGAAGAAATTATTCAGGATACTTGTATCGATTTTTTAGCCACTCTCGGTTTGAAAGCTTAACAACAGACTACGTTCAGTCGTGCCATATAACGGGATATTAATAATGCGTAACGTATCGCGTGAATCGATAGCGCATCTAACAATTGTACAGTACCTACGTACTGCATTGCTTGGATCGTTGTTCCGTAACAACGTAATAATGCCACGTTACGAATACCGCGAATGTTCGTGAATTCTGTAACGGTAAAAAAATGCTGCGCCAACTGCGTTCAGCGCGATATCTTCTTTCTTTCTTCGTAAAATTGATCGTCGAGGGAAACGTGGATATTTCGAGGAACTTGACGAAGAAGGATTTGGATGCCAGTCGTAGAATTAACAATGGGAGAAGATTCGGCAGAAGAAAAACATATAATATATATGTATATATATATATGTGTGTGTGTGTGTCACCGAAAGATGAAGCGAGGACGAGGAATTGGAACGAGTTAAATGTCTGAAAGTTAGTGTCAGCTGTTGGTGTCGGCTGTACGATGAAAAATTACAAGCACGTGCGTATTTCAGCAGTGTACGTACAGGGTGATTCACTTTTGTAACTTGCACGCATGAAACAGCTCTTAAATTGCGCGCCTAATGAAAAATTGCAATTTAAGACAGAAAAGTTCTGTAATTTTGCAATTTTGTTCGATGCAAAGGAAATTTTAAGGCAGGTGAAACATGACGTATCAATTTTTCGTGGATTTCGAAATTTTCAAGGTCGTCTTTATTTTTTTTTAATCAGATCATATATTTTTTTTCGAAAGAATATTAAATTCCAAGTGAAAAAGTATCAAGACACATTGATTCTAAACCTAATTTGGTTAAGGAGATATTTTACCATATTTCGCCTCCCTTATTAAAATACATTTGTGTATGCAACTTTTGTGTATGGAACAATTTTTCATTAGACGCGTAATTTAAAAGTTGTTTCAGATATGCAAGTTACGTGAATCACCCTGTGTAATACATATGCGCGTGTATACGTAGTAGATATGCAGTAGATATGCGAGACAAATATGCGAGCGATACGACTTTCCGACGGGATGAAGTTGCTTTTTCTTATTTATGCTTATGGCAGCTGACCAAACGTCTGAACCTACGGTACCATTTTCTCACTGACAGCGAATTCACGTCAGTGTTCAATCTTCTCCCGATAGAACTACATCTACTACACAGAATGACCGCACAGAATGACCGCACAGAATGACGACGGCGATGATTTGTAATCAAAGTCAAAGAAGACGGCTGTAACTTGCAGCTACAATTCGAAATCGAGAGAAACGTAACGATCTGACCTGAACGTAACTTGGCTGACGTGCATCGATGAAAGATAAAACGGATAGATGGAAGTAGACTTGGACAGTATCCGATAAAGAGGCACTAAATTATTTTGAAAATCAAGTGAACAAACCTTTCGAGTGTAACGTGACAACTGATTAACGAGATGACTTTTTAAAAAAACTGCGCGCGTTCGACGAAGATTTATCGTCTCTCGAGAGGCGATACTAAAATGATACTAAAACTATCAAAGTGATCAAAATAAAATTTTATAATGTAAAACGATGTAAAACGCTGTATTTTTAAAGATTCAAATGAGTTTGATAAAACGAATGATCTATCAATGAATATATATATATATATATATATATATATATATATTTATAAATGAAAGTTTTTGTATTCTACTGTATTAAAAAAAAAATTTCTCTATTATCTTAGCGTTAAACCGTGAAAAAAAAAATAACGAGGCGTTAAAGCGTCGATCGAACGAGTCGTTATTAGGCTTACCTTCGATCGAAAATGACGTCGAACAATATGCCAGCATAGTTTCCTGCGGTTCATTCGTTCCGTATCGTTAGCAGTCGCTCGCCTCGATATCTTGAACCGTCGATCACCTCCTCTCACGGTCGTTCATCGCTTCCGCTCTCCTCGGAGCCTACAAACTCTCATAGCTTGTCGGTCGATTGCGATTCTTCTCACCTGTACCAAGTCAGATACAAATCATGTACGTTTCAAATCAAGCACCGTCACATCTCGATACGCATACACACACACACACACACACACACACTAGAGTGTACCTGAATCGGTAGTACAAGCAAAGAGGAGATAATTTTTTTACTCGAAAAAATAAGCCGAAAATTATTTCTAAAAACTCATTCCAAGTGGTAACAGGTATTAACCCATTTGCATCAAAGCGCGGAATAAAACCGCTAGCCTGTGACTGCTTTTTATTACCAGTCGCTAAATTAGATGTCATTTACTGCACCTACGACCGACCGCGTGCGGTGATACGGGCCAGTCATCGGCTGAACATCGCTGATGCCTGGAAACGGGAACCTTAAGTAGGGTCATGATGCAAATGGGTTAATAACTAATTGATATATTCATACTGTTTGTAAACAACGTATCATCTGCAGCGAGATTCATTCACGTACGTCGTTGTTAAGCGTACTCGGAAAATATTCGAAAATCGATTTACTCTCGGAAAGCAAAGCCTCAAATGAAACAATTTTATTCTTTATTTTCGACTTTTTATTCTTTATTTTTTCGTGTAGAAAAATTACCTCCTCTTCGCTTGTACCACCGATACCCTATGTGTACATGTACGCACGTTGCACGTATATGCATACACAGAATGGGCCAAAGTTTCTTTCCTACCTATTTTTTTTTTAAATAAAACATCAAAATATAAGAAAAAAATCGATCTTGTTATAAATTTTAAGTTTAAATTAAAATTTAGTAGTAGATTTAAGTGATTTTTGGCCCACTCTGTGTAATACAGTATGATGCAATATAGTCGGCTGACTATCCGCTCTTCGTGAATCACGTGGTTATCTCAAACCAGAGTTGAGGTATCTAGAGGTCAGATTTCTCAACACTACCAAAATGGTCGAAATGACCGATTTGTAACTTTCGTCAGAATATTCTTATAAATACGAAACGGCGCTCTTGAATGTTTGAGAGATTCGAACGATTTTTTTTAAAATGTATAAATGAAAACTTGAGCGAGTTATTGTCGTATCATGTAAAGCTCTCCTATTTTTTCAGTCTAACGTCTCTGATGGAAATCTCTTTATGCCTCAGTCGTCGATAGTTCCAGTGTTAATTTCAGTGTTAATTCTAATAAAACCACGATAAGATTCACGAGAACGCGTCACTCGCGTCTGTTGCCCTTTGCCTCTGCAAAAACTATAAATACCTGTAGAAATATAGAGGAACAACGATTCTCGTTTTATCTGTCAGCTTGTGTCTTCCTCGGGACGCGACGGTACGACATACAAACGTACGACATATTTGAGAAGAATGAAGGAACCGAGGACGACGGCACGATCGCCGCCAACAACGAATGGTAACTACGTGTCCGCGAGAGGACGTAGGATAGAATCGCATTCTCAACTGGATAATCTCTCTCGCCTGTCGTTAACGGTAGTAATAATGGCAGTCCAACGGAATCCAACGCGACGCTTTTACATCTCTCTCCCCACGGTCGTTCATCGTCAGTGCGCGTGTGTCTGTATCGTTCGTCCTCTTCACACCCATCTCCTTGTCTCGCGATCTGATTCCCTTCAACTTTCAACCTTCGACCTTCAACCCGTCGCGCTCGCGGCTCCACTACTGCGTTCATCTCTGCCTTCTCTGTCTCCAGTCTGTCCGTCTTTCCCGCTCTTTGCAACGCCATCTCCCCCGTTTCCGGAATATACGAGCGATCGTTTTATAAAGTACGAATTAAGCGCTCCCTCGACTCGATTCGACGTAGTAGTTTCGACGCAGTTTCGATTCGTCACTCTTACGCTCGTTGCTCTTGTATTTCCGCTTCTCTTTCCCTTCCAGTCGCGCGCGTCCGACCACGCGGTTTCTTTCAATTTATTATTTATTAAGAGATCAACTGGGGGCAAATTCAGCGCTTTATTTCGTTGCGCCACGTATTTTCGTTTCGTTTAAAAATGAAAACGTGTCACCTTTCTTCGCCCAGTGTCAGTGTGTAGTGTCGTACGCCCGAAATTTCCCGAAATTTCCCGAAATTTTTCGAAAACTGCGATAGAGAGATGAGACTTGACCCGAGAGAAACGTGATCCGAGAAATAAAAGTAAAGTAAGAGGCAGTCAATATTTAGGTGGAAAGATATTTCTTCGACCAGTTGCTTTATAACTTGGAAACTCATAGTCTACCAAATTACTTTAAAATTGTCGAAATTGTCGTGCATTTATTTTTTGGAATTCAACGAGATTCCCACCGTGATTCCCACCGAGATTCCCACCGAGTAGTGTCGCTCCTTCTTTCATCGTTCCGATTCGAGAACTAAGATATTCTAATTTTTTTCCACAAAGCATCTACGGCGAAGAGCGTAACTGCCAATTAATGACAATGAAAAATTGTCGATAATTTGAACTAATCTGAAACATAAACCTTGAAAAGAAAAATCATACAACGACTTGTTTGGTCTCGTGGATAAGCTGATATTGTCCACACGAGGGCGATTAAGTCGAAACAGACGAAGAGACAAGAGAGAGAGAGCTTTTTTTCCGAGTTGCCTCTTTGAAATTCCCGAAATAGCTCCGAAGTACACGGTATCGATATCGAATTCGGTGGACATTCGACGTTCGACGTTCGACGTACGTCTATTTTTAAACGGTCGCGGTTGCCGATTAAATATATCATCGTCGACGTGCACGTTTTTTCGAATAAAACATTCAGACGCGACTCTCTCGAATTAGAAGCGTTGGACGGTTTACGGATTGTACAAAGTAAAAAAGGTAGAATCTTTCAGAGACGATTCTGTCACGATGACGTTATCACGATGGTGTGCAATCCTAATCGCTGTTAAGGGCATTTACGACTGGTGCCGATGGGACGCCTTTGCTTATCCTACATCCCTCGGGGATGGTTCCAAGGACCACCCACTGTTGTGGAAACTGTTGTGGAAACTGTGGACCAACTACGATGGATCTTGCTACTCCTATGATTTATCTTTTATCTATTAACTTAATTATTCGACTTGTCCTATCATTTCTTGCAATGTCTTTTTTTCATCGATGAATACTGCATAACTGTGCAGAGTGGAAAGTTTGTTCGTGACTGTCACAGATGAATTCTACACCTTCGATTTCCCACGTGGAAATACGTGGAAAGAACCTGCTGCAAAATTGTAGAAAAATTGCAATTATTCTTCTTTATTTTATCGATATTGTTTAACTGTGACAATTGATTTTGTGCCGTGACTAACCAACTGCCCGATTTCCTCAATGTCCTCCTTTTTTACCCTTTGTACGTAACCTTGGATTACCCTCCTTTCTGAAAAGAGTCTGTGGAGGATGTGGTCTTGCAGAGGATGTAACAGTACCGATCAAGAGGTATGGGAGAAGGTTTCCAAAATTACTCGTCGCCGCCGTGTAGAGAGTGACTACTAGGGTGGGGCAGCATTTTTGAGAACGATTGTCTTTTGAAAACTATCTCGCTGTCTGCATATAATAATAATAATAATCCCCACGAGTGTACGCACGTGTTTATGACACGACAACCCCACGGCGCGAAAGAAACTGACTGGGTAAGTTTATCGGGCGCCTCGTAGATAATCGAAGTTTTCCAAGTGGTGGAACGATTTTGGAAATTTCATTCGCCACGCAAGTGTTACAATGCGTACAATCGCTTTTGTACGTCTCTCGTCGTTGATTCGATGGCACGGTGCGAGATAGTTTAGCAAGTCGGAATAGGAAACGGGGTGAATTATCGGGTCTACTTTGTTTGGTTTAGGAACAGGAAATTTCATCCTGTGGATATGTGCGATGCGATGCGGCGGCGCAGCGCGCAATCGTTGTTCCTCGTTGCTCGCAAGATTATAGACGTACACACACGGACCATTGGAAGTTGGAGGCAAGTGTAGATAGCGAGTACTTGGCCAGATAGGTCACGTCCATTTGGCGGTGATGGGTCGAGCCCTGATTAAAGTTGCAAACAAACTTGCCGCCGCTGCCGAATTGCCTGCGACGTTATTCCACGTAACACAAAGAGAAATTGTTTCTCGTACGAATGGCCAGACTAGCACCCTGCGTTCTAGCGTTTAGTTTGTTAATTGGATTTTGTTTGTTGCTTCAATCGACAATTGAACCGAAAAACTAGGTAAAAGTAGAAAACGGAAGAGTAAGAGTAAGAGTAAAACACGGCGCGACTTTGTGCCACGAGGGACATTGAATTTTGGTAAATCACGCCATCGACGTGATTTCTCTCTCTCTCTCGCATATTATGTTTATCGAAAGAATAACCGTGGTCCGGTACAGTTACCTTTGAAACTGTCACCGTTTAAATGTTAGACAAAATGTTTCGAACAATTAATTTTCTTTTCGCCGAGCTTTTCGAGCAGAATCTCGATTTTGGATTTTGGAGCAAGCGTCGAATACAAAAAGAAAAAAAGTGTGAAATACAAAAAAGATAGTCGAAGCAATGCAACGATCGAAAAGAATCCGATTTCAGAGAGTACTTACGTGGAGGTCGATCAGCTTTGGATATCCGGAAATATCCGAGCATGTACGCGACGACAACGCGGGTTCTGCGAACCGATCACGTATTCTCTTGGCAAGGAGATCTTGCATCTGTCAGCCGAACGGAGAACCACCCTTCGTTTCGTTTGTTCGCTCGCTCGCGAGAACACCATCAGCTGAGAGTACGAGGTTGCTCGATGGCCGACGCGAGAGTCATCCCTCGATTGATCCTGATCCTGATCCTGATCCTGATCCTGATCCTGATCCTGATTCCGATCCTGATCCTGATCCCGAGGGGAACACGACGCACAATGCCGGCTGATGGTCAACGCGCGAGTTTATTTTGTCGCAACGCAAGATCTCGCACTCTCGAATCCAGCACGTCTCCCGTGTATCTCGTCCCACGACGACAATCGATAAAAGTCACCTCTTTCTCTCTTCCTCTGTGCCTCTGTCCTCTCGTCTCGTTTCCTTCTTTCCCTTCGTTCTCCTCTTTCTCTCTTTCTCTCTCTCTCTCTCTCTCTCTCTCGGAGCGTCCTAGATGCGTCTCTCTCGACGAGTATCCTCGTTATCGCGTAGCACCGACAACGTCTCTCTCTCTCGCTCTCTCTCGCTCTCTCTCTCTCTCTCTCTCTCTCTCTCGATTCCGCGAAAGATGTCCGGTCGGGAACGATTGTCCCGTGGAAGATGGTGGCGCGCGCGCGGATACGGTCGGATAGGGTGTCGGGTGTCGGGATTCGGGAGCAACGGGAGAGTAGACCGCGGCTGGCAGCCGTCTCTGCGCGTCTCTGCGCGTCCCTGCGCGTCTCTGCGCGTACCCGCGTGGACCGAACACACTGGCTGGTTCAGCAACCACCGGATCGATGATACGTTCGTCACGGGATTCACCTTTGATTCGGGCACATGTTCTTGATTCTCACTGAGACTCTGCGTGAAACAGAGCGCACTCTCTCTCTCCCCTCCCTCTCTCTCTCTCTCTCTCTCTCTCTCTCTCTCTATCGTTTAGTCTCTGCTCACCAATTGCATATGTGCAAAGATTTACGCTACGACACGACACACGGCGCGGCGCGGCGCGGCGCGGCACGGCGTCGCGACGTCAGGCGTCTGCTCTGCCCGTATATCTCGGCGTGCTCCGCCTAGTCAGCTCCTCGTCGTTGCTCGACGGTGTGCCGCGGCGGCCAAATAGATGTATGTATCTGTATACGTATTATATATTTGGAAAGGCGTACGAGAAAGAGTTGGTCCGCTCGAGCTCGGACGAGACTAGATAAGGAGGAGGACGAGCCGGAAGAATCAAGATGGAAACGAGGAGAATTGAGAACGTCGGAGAAAACGAAGAAAGAGAGAGAGAGAGAGAGAGAGAGAGAGAGAGAGAGAGAAGAGCGGAAGAAGGCGATTTAACCTGGGAAAAGGAGCGATGGACGTAGACGTGGATGAAGAAGGGTGGATGTAGAGAGCAAGCACATAGTCTAGCGAACTATACGCGTCAACAGCCCGGGAAGAGGAGGAACGAGAAATAGGAGGAAACGAGGGAGAGGGAGAGGCAGCGTGCTCTTATTGACAAAGGGAAGGGACTCCGCCCCTGCCTCGGAGTGTTTCGCTCACGTCTGCGCCTTTTTTCCGCCAAAACGATTCGCGCGCTCTCGCGGCTCGCGGCTCACGGATCGCCACGCGATCTCTCGCAAAAATTCGCTCCTGCGCTTTTTTCGCAACGACAGAGATCGAATCTCTCTCTCTCTCTCTCTCTCTCTCTCTCTATGGCGAAATTCACCCGTGTAAATTTCGTTGCGATGATAAAGAAAAAGCGTGTAGCGCTACTTTTACTTGCAAATACCGAGAAAAAAAAAAAATAAGACGAATATGTACATGTAATCGAAGGTGTAGAATTCATCTACGATAGCCACGGAAAAATGTTTCTTTCCATCCTTCTGTACGAGAAGTCGCATATGTATCTGTTTTTTTTTTCGATCGTCGTGATGTGTCGCAATGCTGCTTCCTCTGGGATCAATTTCGATACAGTTTACGTAGTTCCAGTATCTCCGACAATTTTCCAGCTTCGTGCTGCGATGATAATTACGCGAACGTTCGTGACGCGCAACTCATTATCGTATCGACACGGCTAACCATATGCCGTGTATCACGTTGCTGTTTCGCGTCAATATCTCGACAATTTCCGCTACACTGTCGACAATAACGCACAACTGCAATTGATAAAAGGAAACAACTGCGCATATTAGCTGCGTGTATTAAAAAATATATCGCAACGCTATTACGTCCTTTTTGTGTCGTGTCGCGTCGCGTCGCTTCGTCAAAGCATCGCAAGGAATCCTTTGGATCATGCATGTCCAACTTTTTAGATTTCTCCTGGACCTTATTAGTCGACAAAAATTTATCGAGGGCAAAATTTTATTTTCATCAATGTTCAATGTGATAACCTATTATTATTATTATTATTATTATTATTATTATTATTATTCATGAGGATATTAAAACAACTTTTATAGCGAAACGATACATTGATTAGAAAAAAATATATTTATATTAATTAATTAACGAGAACACTGAGCTTGATTTTTAGAGAGACCAGTTCGTCAATATCTGGTTTGATACAAAGATGATAGCAATACGAAGAGTATTTTGAAAATGCTCGTCTAAAATTTTTGATCATTTAATTTTTCGTGCGCTTCGCGAATACAAGTACTCCTCAAAAGGGACATCGTGAACAGCGCGTGTTGGCAAAGTACCAAATATTTTTTTTAGGCAGGTGCTTATAAAAGTCCAACAAAGACATTTGGCTAAATTTTTCCTCGAGTTGTACATCTGATTGCAACTCCATATATGATACTCCTCCATTTGCATGCTCGCTGGCAATACATTGACGTCAACTGAGAATGGAGTAACAAATATGCCAACCGTCTAAAATAAAAGACGTTTCGTAAATTCCAATCTTTCCCAGTGACATTGTTTTCAAACGTTGAAGATTCGCTCGATGTATTTTGACGTTGACATCGCGCTGTCAACGCGCGTTTTGTCAATTCGCTTCGGCGAAACTATCGCAAACGTGACGTTTCGACGTCGTTTGCATAATCGGGGAGAGAGGCAGAAGGAACGAGTGAAACGAACAAACGAGAAAAATTGCGATCGTGGCGCGATACGTGGCGCTGGATCGATTTCTGCAGGCACGATTCGAAAAGAGAACTCGCGACGAACTCTTTCCGCTCTTTCTGCTGCGCCTCCGTCTATCGGATGTTGCACGTTTCAACGAAACTCGATGACGCTCGAAACAAAATGACGCGACGAAGGAAAAGCCAAACTCTATATCCGAGCTGAAAATGTTGGGAAATGTCAAACCGAAAATACGCTGATTCGACGTAATAATTCTACGCGCTTACGCGCATGGCTACGTTGAATTCCGACTGGGAAATGACTTTTCCCAGAATGAAAGATAAATCTCGTGATGTGCCAGCCGATTCAGCCGACGATCAAGTAAGATTCGTCACTTCCCACGTCACTCGCTACGTTGTAAAACCATTTAAAAAAAAAAAAAAAAAAAAAAAAAAAAAAAAAAAAAAAAAAAAAAAAAAAAAAAAAAAAAAAAAAAAAAAAAAAAAAAAAAAACCGATCCGACTACGTACTTTAAAGTAGAAGCTTTGCCTAAGAGCGAGGCAACAGCGAAAAATCAAACTTGTGACTGTTTGTCTAGTCGCTGTAATCGTAAGATGTAAAATACGAGCGTACAGTTGTGTGTGTGTGTGTGTGTGTGTGTGTGTGTGTGAAGTGCAAAGCAAAGGTTTTGAAGATAAGATTTGTTTTAGAGAGAGAGTTGCGTGGAGAGAACTCGATATCTCTTTGTCGAACTTGTTCAGTTTTCCTTAATTACTTAAATATTGATAAACTTTATATTCATTGTAAACCACGTGGGTGTAATACAAGTTTGATTTTTCCCCACGATACAGGGGAAAATTTCGAAGGGTTACCACAAACTGGTGAAGACTCGTTCAAGCGAACACCTGTCCAGAAGAGTTCCAAGTTCACTGAGCGTGGATGAACTGAGATCTCTCGCCGAACGGGAATTCGTCGATTCTTACGGATTGTTCCCCACTTGCGCGGTATTCGCGCCCGGATGTCTGACCGTAGCCGGCAAGTGCGCCGATCTCGCGGAAAATAGATCGTTATCCATGGTACGTGTTGAGAAAAGTGTCACGATAGAGTGTCACTTGCCTTGGCTTATCTTCTCTTGAAATAAAAATAGGCCGTTCAACTGGTGACGTTGGTGGTCGGTAAACGCAGTCACGGCAGCAAACGGTGCCAGGTTAAAACGTTGTTGGATAGTGGCGAACGGGAGTCGTGCGAGTTTCGGTTGAACGACGCGAATCTTCGTACGTCGACGAAAGAAGCTTTGTGGATACGTTGTTTGAAAGGAACGATACGAAGTTTCAAGGAGAGGCGAGGTACAGGCTGATGCCAAAGATCACTTCCTAGTAGGGAAGAAACTTTTGGCCCACTCTATATATTAGCTCGTTCGATTTCCAACAGCTCGACCGTTCAATTGTCGAGTTTCGATCTGTACGTAGATTGGCTACATTTCCTCCCGCGTAACGAACATCACGATCGTTTCTGCTGGCGTCAAAAAGCGAGAATAACGTGTAGTAACGTAATCAAACACCTGTACGTTCTTTTTTTTTTCTTTTTAACATTCTCGAACTTTTAAAATCTCAGCAAACGGTTGCTCCGACGCGGGAAAGCGAAATGAGAAAAATCCTAACGGTAGAGGTCAACAGCACAGGTTCCTGGCTTTAAAGTCGCGATCGTGTCCAGCTTGCCTGCGAAACTCGGCCTCGGGAGCAATTCCGCCCTGGTTGTCGCGCTGTACATGTTTCTCGAAGCGATCACGAATACCTGCACCGGCAACGTCATGGAGAAGATGTTTGCCTGCCAGCTGGCGGAGAGACTGGCGACAAATTCTTGCAAAGTTTGCGCGTCGGACGTTCTAGTCTCCATTATTGGGGAGGAGAGTCGGATTTTCGCGTTTCACGCGCGATCTCTCGACGTCGATCGACTGAACTGGAACGTGGACATGGACGTTCAGCTGGTTCTCGTCGAATTGATTTCGAACGATTTCGAAAAATGGAGATCGTCGGCGCAGCGTGCGAGCAAAACACGCTGCGAGCAAGTCGCGACGGCGACGAACACGATGTCTCGATGGCGTGCACACCCGACGGGGTGCGCGTCGATGATGGGACTTTTATTTCCGCGAGAAACCATGGAAATAGTCAATGACGCGATCGTTCGAGACGAAAGGATAGCAAAGATGACGAACGCGATCAGACGGGAACGATGGGAAGAGTTTGGTAGGATATATCGTCAAATGATTCGACGTGCGTGTATCGCGCAGCTTGATTGACCAACTTGACACTTTGTGCTTTGCCATTGCCATTAGTATTAATATCGTATAATTCATATAAGCAAATATTTTACATAGCTTGTTAAAATATTACATGAAACGTAAATACAATATATTATTTAGGCTGTAGTTTTTTTTTTTTTTTTTATGTATATACGTACACGCATGCGTGCATACGTGCGTATCGTATACATGTACGCGTGCAGGCATATACGTACATATATATTTAGACATCTTTTCTTGTAATAGCAGGTCGCATATTCGACTTCAATTAGTATGTTTCAAAAATTAGTTTGTTCGCGTACCGCGTACTTGTTCTCTTAAAAGCGTCTTTGTTTAAATTCCGGTTCAGTGTTCACAACGTATACGTGTGTATTGCAGGAGAGCTGTTGCGTGAAAATCATCGTTCCGCGTGTAAACGCTTAAACTTTTCACCCGACGATACAAAACGTATCGAGAACATGTTCGAACCCACGGAGGGAGTTTTAGGAGTCAGTGTCGTCAATTACGGTACATCTGTCGTCACATTGGTAATCTGATTACCTCTTTTAAAATAAAACACTTACTTTGCGAGAAAAGAGAAAAACGTAAAGAAAACGAAAACTAAATATTACGTGTCGATTTAAAAAATTGAAAAGAAAAAAAGAAAAAAAGAAAAAAAGAAACAAAAGAAGAATCTATATATATATATATATAAATGAATATGTATACGTACGAATATAATACGTGTGAATACGAATTTGTATCGTGTTAAACATTAATCAACGTGTTGCACTCTTTCTTTTTTTTTTCTCGATGCGTCGAAAATCAACTCGAACGTTTGTAATATAATCACGTCCTTCAACAGGTACGAAAATCGAAACTGAAAACTTTCATCTCTCTTTTGAGTCGCGCGGAGATACCTCGCCAACGATATTATTTGATAAAGGCGTGTGCTGGAGCATCCACGATTTACGCGTACGAACGGATTGCACGTATAATGTATCCATCGCGTCCGAGATTAATAGTCAAACATCATCTCCGCGAGAAGATCGATACCGAAGAGAATAACGTTAGAAAATACGACGTACCGCTGTACGTTAATACCATATCGTTATTTGTATCACGCAGGTCTTCCAAATCTTAGTCGAACTTTATCTTAAACTTTTTCAATTTCAATCGCTTTAGATACATATATATATACACACACACACACACACACACACACACACACACGCGCGCGCACACACACACACACACACACACACACACACACACACACACACACACACACATATATATATATATATCTTTATATTATGAATATACACGTAGGAACCTTTATATCTGTGTACACATCATCATCTTATATACGTTAAATCAACCACTGTGCGTTTACGTACAACGGTTGACAACTGAGTACGATAAAAGAAAAATAATAATAATAATAACAATAATAAAAAAAGAAAGAGGGAGTATTCCTTTCGAAATGATTTTCACTCGAACGAATAATATTACGTGAAAACTCGTTACGCCGCAGAATTGATCTTTTCGATGGAATGTGTGTATTTGATTGGTCAACTTGCATACGCAAGTTACGCATGCGCATGGTAATGCTACTATATTTGCTCTGGGCTTTCTCTTTTATTCTCACGCCCTCAAGTTCCCTGCGGTTTTCTTCTCTTCTTTCACACGTGGTACTCGTTCGTTCGTTCTTTCCCTCGAATACATACGCTATTACAATGCGCGTGCGAGCGTACAAAGGAGGCGACGCTACACAACGCGTGTAACCCCGCCGTCTTTGTAACTGGATACAAGAAAACGAAATTCTCGTTTGCACATCACATTACTAAGAGCACTTAAACCACGCGACACTTAAGTGCGTTATAAAAATACGTAATATTATTATGGTAAAATTCAGTAGTTTTCAGTTCCAACGACTGCATTTACTTATTGGAAAATGGAATTTTCGCGATGGCAACGTCTGTATCATAGAGTGCGGTAGTTTTGCTCGTTGAACGTTTTATAAGATTTCCAGGAGAGCACGCCGATCGCCATCAAACACGTAGCTAAAATGATGCCACCTGGAAAAGGGGAAGAAAATGAATAACGTTTTGCTCGCTCGCGAGGCAACATTGAGCGTACGACGCACGTATATATTGAAAGAGTCCCCCCCCGCCCCCCATCCGAAAAGCGTCACTACCTACCTAGGAAGCTGAGTCCGTCAAAGTGTCGTTCCTTGTAAGAGGACGGTGGAGCAACTTTTGTCGATACTGGAACTGCAGCTGTTGATACAACGTTGGATGCATTGCTCGTAGTAGGCGTGGTTATAGTTGTGATCGTAGTTGTGGTTGTGATTGTATCCGCAGTTGTGCAGTTTTCAGGTATGGGCGTTTTTTTGATTGTCGTTGACAAAGTTGTAGGTGCTGCTGTCACTGTCGTGGTTGAAGAAGTAGTGGACGATGCTGTCGACGTGCTTTGCTCATTGGCAGGACTGGCACTGTTATCTTTGTTGCCATTGCCGTTGGTAGAAACAGTGGTAGCAGTGGCAAGGGTTGTAGCACCGTTGATATTCCTAGTTGCGTTAGCAGTAGTAACAGAAGCATTGTCTGGCACAACAGGAGTCGAGGAATTTTTAGCAAGAGCGGTGTTGTCAACTGTACCCACTGCTTGTTGATTGGTAGATTTAGTGTCTTCTTGTATTACAGCGGCTGTACAAAAAATTAACAATATATATACGTGTATATACGCGCATGATATATAAATATTATGAAACGTGACACAGAACGAAATTTCAGAGAAAACGTTCAAAGTTTCCTCCGAGTTGGTAAACTTTGTGTAAAATGATCTGACCAAGAGTTTGGCGATTGCTACTTGTTCGTCAAACGGCGATACATATCCTACCGTATGCTTAAAAGTACACGTATTGGAAAACATAAAATCGATAATGGTAAAACCATACGTAGCGCAGCTGCTAGATTAGAACGTGTAAAAGAACGTGTGAATAAACGACTCGAAAGAGTCGAAGATTCTTGGGGGGACGACGTACTTTGCATACGCGTACGTTTCTAAAGTACGTCCATACTTAGCGTCTGGAAACAACGACGCAACGGTGTCTGCCTTGCGCGATGCGATGCAAACGAACATGCCGTTGCGTAAAATAAAAAAACAGGTAAAAACGCGTCGCACATGCGGACGTGTTTATATCTGTCGTACGAATCGAATATTCCAATAGCGACGTCTAAAGGAGAGATTCGACGCTCGCGAAAGTAACGACAGTTGCTGCAAAGAGTTGTTTGTCAAAGTCCGCGTAGAGCAAAGTAACAAAGTCGCACAAAGAATTGTCCCCGTTGACACGGTTGACGAATCGACGTTGGTCGAGAAATTATCCGGATGGTATCTCGTCTCTAACGAGATGAAAATATCGCGAGAAAGTGGCGGCATGGTCCACCTCGAACGTACGTTCGAACATAGCCATTACGCGGTGCAACATTAACGTACTCACCGTTGCAACAGATTGCTGTAGCGAGTAAAACGCAGGTTACACGGACGAATCTCATGTTTGCGGTGCAGACTCGACGATCACAGTGTGGGTTCGATGGTTTTCAC
>JAUCMO010000506.1:142500-220000 GCA_032399605.1 Melipona beecheii
TTGCGCTCGCTCGAGATACTGCGGCTGAGCGGCAACCGATTGGTGACGTTCCCGGTGTGGCAGGTGACGCTGAACGCTCGGCTGGTCGAGCTGTCGCTCGGCAGCAATCCGTGGTCGTGTCGGTGCAAGTTCTTGCAAGAGTTGTCCTCCTGGGTCTCGGACAACGCGCACAAGGTGGTGGACGCGAGCGACGTCTGGTGCTACTACGGGGGCGACGCCAGGCCGGCGTACCGGCGTCGACTGAACGTCAACGAGACCGTCTGTTCCGACTACTTCTCGCAGGGCGGCGTGATCGAGAGCATCATGATCTCGGACTATCTGCCTCTGGTGGCGGCCACGCTCTCCGCGGTGTTGGTTCTCCTCGTGATCGTCGTGCTGGCGTTTGTGTTTCGCGAGCCGGTGGGCGCGTGGGCCTACTCCAAGTACGGACTGCGATTTTTGCGAGCGAAACCGAGCAGCGGCGGCGGCAGCGGCGGCGGTGGCGGCGGCGGCGGCGGCGGCGGCGGCAAGTCGAGCGGCGGAACTGGCGCGATGCCACCGCCGCCGCCGGTCACGGCATCAGCCGCCGCTGCCGCCGCCGCTGCCGCCGCGATGACCGCCTGCTGCGGTCCCCCGGATCCGGATCGCCAACGTCTCTACGACTGTTACGTCTGCTACAGTCCGAACGACCAAGACTTTGTGCTGCGCTCGTTGGCGATGGAGCTGGAGCACGGCGGCGGGGCCGGCGGACTTCGACTGTGTCTGCACCATCGCGACCTACCCTGCCTGCTGCGCGCGTCCGCCCCGACCTCCGTCGTGCTGGAAGCGGTGGACGCTTCGCGGCGCGTCCTTCTCGTCCTCACTCGCAACTTTCTCGCGACCGAGTGGTCCCGTTTCGAGTTTCGCGCGGCTCTCCACGAGGCGCTCCGCGGCCGAGCCACGCAGCTGATCGTCGTGCAGGCGGGACACGCTTGCCCGGAACTCGACCCCGAGCTACGGCCGTACTTTCGAAACGCCGCGGCGATCCTCACCTGGGGCGAGAAGAGGTTCTGGGAGCGTCTTTGGTACGCGATACCCTCGCCGATCAACACCATCGTGCCCGACATATCCGTCGAGAGTAAATCGTCGCCGCTGGTCTACAAGCGTAACGCGAACGCGAACGCGTACACGTTGGACGGCGGCGGTCTTCTCGGTGAGAAGACGATGAACCTGGCGTCGACTGGCGGACGCGGCCAGGAACGTTCTCAACGTTCCCTCTTCAAGGACTCGTCGTCTCCGTCGTCGTCGTCGTCGTCGCCAACCACCGCACTCATGCTGCAACACGCGCCGCCGCCCGCCTACTCTTGCGGCGCGGTTCTTCCCATTGCGTCGATGCAGCAGCAACAGCAACAACAGTCGCAGTTGCAGCATCAGCATCAGCAGCAGCAGCAACAACAACAACTGCAACCTTCGTCGCCGCAGCCGAGGCTAACCGTGAATCACGCGTATCGAGAGGCGGTGGTCACTACCCTGCCGGGCAGCAATCTCATCGCCACCGCCAACAACAACAACAACACCACCACCACCGTCAGCAGCGGTAGCAGCGACGATCACAGGAGGCCACTCTCCGAGCACATATACTCGTCCATCGACTCGGACTACTCGACGTTGGAGAGAACCGCCTGGAGACAACAGCAACCGCCGCCTCCGCCGCCGCCGCCCCCATCCACCGGCCAGGCCTATCTCGTCTAGCTTTGCGCGCGCTCGCCCATTCCCTTCTGCTTGTGATATACGTATACAATACACACGTCTATCTTGGATAAACGCGAACGCGAAAAAGCTTCTCTCTTGCTTGTTTTCATTCCGTTTTTTTTCGCTGCCGCAAAAGAGACGGCCGGTGTGTGTGTGTGCGTGCGTGCGCGCGTGTGTTTGTGTGTGTACGTGTGCGTGTGTGTGAGTGTCTCGACGTGCGCGTCGAGCCGCGATTCCAGCCTCCGAGGAGCGCTTGGAGTTCCAACTTGGACAGTCGATAAACGAAATATATATTTTCTCGATTCTTGACTCGCGTATCGAGTGTCCAAGGTTACCAAGCCATCGTCGGGCAAACGGACGAACGATTCGCGTTGTCATTACCTCGAGAGATGGTCGCCATCGTCGTCGTCGTCGTCGTCGAGATGCTGTCGCCTTTTCACCGGCTGTGCTGTGTAAACGAGGGAGATGTTGTTAGTAACGTAATTCTGCGCGATTATTAGCTCAACTACGATATACGTATGTACCTACCTATCTACCTATCTATCTATCTACTTACTTACCTACTTAGTGCGATATATTCCAGGCGACTACTTTCGAAATGTTTGTTCGCGACGGTCCTTTTTCTTTTCTCGTGTTCTTTGTTTGTTTCGTCGATGAAAGCACTGATTGTTCACTTTTACATCCTCCCCGTTTTTTTTTTTTTTCTCTCTCTATTTCCTTCCCCTCGATCTATCTCCCTTTTCTCCCCTCCTCCCTCTCTCTCTCTCTCTCTCTCTCTCTCTCTCTCTCCCTGCCGTTGTCTCTAGTCCCCACGATAGTTTCCACGATATATTGGAGGTTCTTCTCTTCCTCCTGTTGGCCAACAGATTGCGCGCGCGCGCGCGCGCGTAGCACAAAGTGTGACGCGAATTTTGTGAATGGCGTCTGGCGAGAATCTGGTCTGGTTCGTAGGGGACTCGCTCTCTTCTCTGCTCCCTCCTCTGCTCGGCTCGACGACTTTCCACCGTAAGCGAGCGACAAAGCGTAACGCGCGTGCCATCTCTTTTGCGTCGGGGTTGCGCGATCGATATTTCTTAATTGCGATTTAGATCCAAGCTCGTGCGTGTACATATCTACTATTATATACGGAAGGAAAGAAGGAAGGAAGGAAGGAAGGAAGGAAGGAAGGAAGGAAGGATGGAAGGAAGGAAGGAAGGAAGGAAGGAAGGAAGGAAGGAAGGAAGGAAGGAAGGAAGGAAGGAAGGAAGGAAGGAAGGAAGGAAGGAAGGAAGGAAGGAAGGAAGGAAGGAAAGAACGCAATATGTAAATAAGGTTGCAAACTGTTGCGAGCTTGTATCGGCGTACGTACCTATATACATTGTATATACACGGATAACACAGCGACAAACGAACACACACACACACACACACACACACACACATGCACATACACATAGAAAACTTGCGACTATATACACGCGGTAGTGCCCACTTGAGCATCCGTCGCTGTCCCCTCCATCAATTCTTAGAATTGAAACTGTCTCTCACCGTACGAGCTCCTTACGATCTGTCGGGGGTAGTTCGTATACCTCGTCTATGGCAGCGTGAAACGTGACAGTGGCACAATGGAAAGCGAGTAGCACTCGATACCGATATTTCGGCACAATTTGGAGAACACATCTCCCTGTCTGAGCGTCTACTCTCGGACGCTCAAGTGAGCACTACTGTATATATACAGTAAGAGAACGAACGATACGTTGCGTTGCGTTTCGGACGTTTTACACACACGGTTCTGTCGCCGCGTAGAAAGAGAGAGAGTGTTTTAGCTTCGATTTTGAATTTTCTCGATTAGATAGACGATGACTTTTTGTAATTTTATATGTCCGATCCGATGATACGATTGTACGATATGTAAATATGTATATCGAGAAAAGGTCTCGCCTCGTGTAAAATAGATATATACGTGTGTTCGTCGCGTAGAGATGAAGAAGGAAGGAAGAAAGAGAGGAAGGAAGGAAGGAAGGAAGGAAGGAAGGAAGGAAGGAAGGAAGGAGGAACCGGAACAAACGAAAGGCGTAATTACGAGTGAGAAAACAAATACGACAAAAGCCTTGCGATCAGCTTTCTGCGATACTGTCGAATCACGACACAGGTTGCACGCGTGTCGTAAACTTAACTGTATACTTGATTTATTTAAATCATGTGAATAAATTTATAAAATACGTTATTACACGTTTGCGAGCATACAACCCCCCCCCCAGCCCAGCCCAGCCCCGGTTCCGCAACCGTCGTTTCCCCGATCCGCGCGATCGTTCGTGCGTACATGCTTGGCTGCGGCGCGAGTCGCCCGGCAAAAATCGAAAGTACGCTCCCTCGCTGTCACGACACGCGTAAAAACACCGACGCGTATGTACAACGTAGCAACGTAGCACGTACGGTTGGTGGACGATCTAAAAATCGTGCACGCTACTCGGTAACGTAGGCTTCGCTCTTTGATTCTCACGGTTGAATTTTTTTTTCTTTTTTTTTCTTTTCTTTTTTTTCTTTTGGTCCACGCGTATAGATACGCGTGTTTTCTCGCGACGCGCGTGCATCTTTCGCAATATCGATCCGACGAAAAAACTTTTGCTTCCTTTCTCTCTCTCTCTCTGTTTCCTCTTTTTTTTCTGTTTCACGTTTTCGTCAAACGTCATTTACAACGTGTTTTTTTTTTTTTTTTTTTTTTTTTTTTGTGTATTCCAGCCGGTATCGTTCAAACAAATCCGAACGAGATACAGGCCGAATTGATCGTGTGCTTACGCCACGTATGCTTGTTTTTCAAATACATATTCCATCCCACGTTTGATCGGAATATTTGCAAATATATTCTATGGAAATGACCTGTGTGTAACGGTGTGTTGTTTCTCACATAGCCGGCGTTGTGTGGTACGTACGTGTACGTACGTCGCCGTGCCATACGTGCGCTATATAGTAGATGGCGAACGGAACATTGATCCTAGTCAGCGCCACCGCGCACTCACTGCACACCATCTGCACACTTACATTATTAATGCGCCTACTCTCTGCCGCGCCGCAGGCTCCGCGTACCACAGAGACCAATGTTTCTATTTGGAAAAATCTTTTTCTCCCCGAACAAACGGGCAAACGGCCGGCGAATATTCGCGTTTCTCCACACTGGAGGAACCAAGCCACCACCACAGATATTCGTAAACCGGCGCGGCGCGGTGCGGTGCGCTGTATCCAGCGTTTTTGACGTACGTCCACGCTTCTTTCGTTTCGCGTTCGATCGCGTTTTCCCAACTTTAACGCGTTAAAATACGCGTCACCCATCCCGTCGTCTGGGATGCCAGGATCTTTAATTATTTTTAAATCTCGAGGCAAGAAATATTTAGCGAGAAAACACGAATTTTTACTAGTAAATCATTTTGACGTATCGAATTGACGAATTAAATTCGATATATCGAATAACGATGTAATAATAATAATGTAATCAATTTACATAAAACACGTGATACCATACTAGTCTTTTGTAACGTGTTGGAAAACATTATGGGATTTAAGAGCTCCGTTGCTAGCTAAATTCTTTAAATTTCTAGTTTACGTTTGAGGCAAATTTTGATGATTTGACAAGCTAACACCGATGCACGTGCGTATCACAAACTTGACAAAAGAAAAAAGAAAAAAGAAAAACACGACTTGCACCCCAGTACGATTCGTCTCACTGAAAGGCCCAGAAGCAACTGTTCCGACTAGGAACAAAGACGACATTTTTGCCACAAAATTTCATTGATATGCAAAACAAATTACAGGCGCGATCACTCAGTACCAGACAACGTCACTCCTCGAGGTCTACCCCACGCCCCCTCGCGAATCACTTGACCCAAATCAATCAATCGCTAATTTTCGTTGTATTGGCGTTGCACCTGAAGAATCGCGCCCGATTTTCTGGGTTATCGCCGCTAAAATCACTTTTAGCGATAAAAAAAAAAAACAAAAATGCCTAAGCAAATCCGTGGCCCGGCAAAAAACCTATTTCGATTTGCGCTCAGCGATCAACGTGTTAAACGCGAGCGAGCAAGCAAGACGACCACGTTGTCGCGTATTTGAACGACGGGACCTGACGCGTCGTTCATTTGAAGAGAAGAGGGAAAAGAATTCAGCAGCAGGGAGCAGGGAAAACGAAACGAAACGAGCTCGAGGAAAGTTTGCGTGTCCCGAGCAAAGTTTCAAGCGCATAGTTGTTCCGGTACGCTTGTCGATACGTGGGAATCTGTCTCTTTCTCTTTTCGCGTCCTGTCTGTCGCGTTCGTCGAATCGTTCGTCTTTCTTCCTCTTTTGTTTCCTTCTTTCCACGTAGCAGTGAGCTACGTCAGCTCGTACGCCGTTGAAGCGTATTTCGCAAAATACAACTTCCGCGGTGCTCCGGTAATCAACCGCGCGAGCGGGCAGAGCGGTACGCTCTCTCTCTGGGAACCAGTTTTCTCTCGGTTGCCCGCGGAATGTAAGTACGGCTGTAATTACTTACACGCGGTACTTACCGGCCACGTGATCGAATCTAGCCACGGGGGGCTGGCGAGCGTGTACGGTGGCCGCGTTGCTCGCGGTGTTTGCTCGCGGTATCAGGCAAGAGCCGCGCGCCAATTTCCGCGCGATGCCACGAGGCGGGTCGATCGCGCGAGGTTTAGGTTAGGTCTCCGCGGTACGCGCCGCGCGCGCGAGATTCGGGAGAAAGGGAATTCACCGGATAAAACGGTCGAGCGTCCTCGAGATTCGCGAGAGCACCTTTCACCGCGACGAGCGGGTGAAAAGAGAGGAGAGAGGGTGGGCGCCACGCGTCGCGTCAAGTTCGTTATATGGGTCGTTCTTGCGAAACGCCATTGAGGGGCGCTACAAAGCCGAGCAATTGTCGGCCTTGAGGATCGCGCCCGATTCCAGTGCCGGCGCAACCAACAGGACATTGGCCTGCATCATCGCCGATCCTCGCCGATCCTCGCCGCGGTGCCATTCGCTCTTCCCTACCTACTCTGCCATTTACATACCGGCCTTGCTACGCTTTCTACCTTTGTTCTGCTTTGCTCTCTATATCGCGCCGATTTCTTCTTCTTCTTCTTCTTTTTCTTCTTCTTCTTCTTCTTCTCTTCTCTTCTCTCCTCTCGTCTCGACGACAACAAAGTAGTAGTAGTAGTAGATCTCGCCGTTGCCGCATTCACCTATACAGCGTGTGCGTTGCTCTTTCGATCGCTAACTCCCTTATCGATAATGAAATCAATTTTACGCCGTGTTGCACCACGACCTCCGACGGCTGCTACGCCTCTGTTCCCCTCGCTACTCCGTCTCGCGCCTCCCCCCGTTGTTCCCTCGGCTGATAGCATTGCCTGACCAGGCCCAGGCCTAGCATGGCCGCTCAGAGAGATCTGGTACCGATCTTTTTTTTGTAGAGGCCGATCCTTCTGTCTGTTTGCCTTCCCGACCCCCTCCCCCCTCTCTCAATAATGAAATTATGCCAATGAAATCGGCTGAACGATCGACGAAGAGTCTGAGGATTCTCGGTAAAGAAAAACCTTATCCTCGTGTATCCTCGTGAATGGCGCGGCGGGACACATGTGCCGATGCGTTCTAAAAAAACCTATCGCGTATTACGCCCCTCGCGTATTGCCACCATCCAACCAACCAACCAACCAACACGTGCCGTAGTCCGCTGTGCCAAGGTTTTATCAGTTGGTCGAGACGACAACGACAGTTGTCGGCCATTGCGTCGGCATATTGCCTTTTCGAACAACCGTTTCCCTACGGTATTCGTACGGAAGCGTGTGTGTGTGTGTGTGTGTGTGTGTGTACGAAAGCAGCGATATCGTTGCCGGGTTTTGCGAGTTGCGTGACGACTGCCATGTTTACGAAGCCGAGTTAGCGCGACACGACCCGCCGCGCCACCTGCGCCGTTACCTACCCCTACCTCCTGTCAACCAACCTACCACCAACTTGCATCCCTTTGTCCCGTTAAGCCTACCACGCCGGTGAACCCGGTAATTTCGCGAAAACTGCCACCGTCGCTCTCGTTGCATTCTTTTCTCCCCTTTTCTTTCTCTTCTCCTTTGCTTTCCTACCGCTATCTCCAGTACGATTCTCTCCGACGACAACGACGAGAACAACTCGCGACTATCGCGAATACCACGCGTCTGCACGCGATCCCGTCCTGACATTTGGCCATCCCATTTCCAAGCGTTTCCCCCGTTGTTCGGAGCCAACAGTTTCCTCAATTCTTAATCGCGATGCGATATTTACGAACAACCCAAGCTTTCTTTCTGGAAATTTCTGGAAAGGTCGTTCGATCGAAAAGCTCGTTGCTTTTGTTCCATTATTCGATCCGTCCGGCGAAACGAGACGAGAAACGACGGCGTAAAATTCCGAGATTCCGCGAACTGCGAGTAGCTCTGGGCCTCTGGTCTCTGGTCTCTGGTCTCTGGTCTCTGGCCTCTCTGGTGGGTCTGAAACATACGCGTACGTGCGCCATCAATGAGGCGGGCATACGATCTAAACTAGAAAGCACCGCGGGCTCCGCTGCGTGACCTGTCACCGTGAACGCAGCTAGATTTATACGCGGATGCTAACTTGTCGCATATTTACTTGGTCGTTGAGTTCCCTTTCTCGCGCACGCTCCCAGTGCGCCTTCCTCCAGCTTTTTGAGGTACCTTTAAACCCTTGGACCTTAGTCCTTAGCTTTTAGCCCTTGGCTCTTAGCTCACCTACCAAGCCTATTCTCTCTCTCTCTCTCTCTCTCTCTCTCTCTCTGTGTGTCTTCCTTTTCGTAGCATTCACCTGGTCACCCCTCGTCTCACTTGGCTGGCTGGCTGGCACCCCCTCGCGATGACAAGCCGCAACAATGCTGGGGCAGACTGCCCGACGCCACGAGCAGATACCAACTGCCACGCAGCGGCCACCACCACTTTTTCTCCTCGCTTCCCTTCTTTCGCCTTTCGTTTCTTTCTTTCCTTCCTTCCTTCCTTCTACCCGTGGGGTAGGTATACCTGGGCCGCAAACGCCGCGTCCAGGTAGTCGGACGACCGACTCGACTTCCCGCGTCTATCGACCACCCATATATATTCAGCGGCTCGTTGCGGGGACTCGTCGTCGGGTGCAGTGATCCGCGTAGAATCCCGGACTGAAAAGATCGGACAACAACGGCTGGTCCGTTCTCTCTCTCTCTCTCTCTCTCTTGGATTTATTTGTAACGCTATTATCTGTTGCACGGGTTGCACGGGTTGCACGGGTTGCACGGGTTGCACGGGTTGCACGGGTCTCGGACTATACTTTCTACGTGGATGCGCGGTCGTTACGTCGAATCGTGGTCGACCCACCGTACGCGAACGCGAAACAGACCGACTCGGTAGGAACTCGCGTCAACGTTTTTCAATCTCTCTCGGTCAACGGCGTAACCGTCGGACTCATCTTCCTGTAATCAATCTCGATAAATTGTTCTTACTCCGTTTCGAACCATTGTATTGTACAGGGTGGAAAGGAAAGTTTGTCCGTGACTGTCATAGATGAACTTTACACGTTCGGTTTGATGGAAAAACATGTAAAAAACCGCTGCAAGTTGAAAAATTTTTTTCTTTTTCTTTTTTTTTTTTTTTTTTACATTGTACTTTACTCGTCGCGAAGGTAAAACTTTCCAAACCTAACAAGCTCTTTTGAAAAATGGCAGGAAAGTTTCTTAATCGTTTAACGTTACGAACGCGTGCGTTCCAACAGCGACTTTATAGTTTTTCGTAACTTTTGTATTAGGTTTCTTCACTAACTTAGCATCAATGCGGGTCTAAACAATCAAATGATAAAACTAACTGTTAACGTTACTCGACATGTAAACATCCGTGCGTCCAGAGCCATAAAATCGCTGTTAGAACACACGCTTCCGCGATGTTGAATGATTAAGAAACTTTTTCAAGAGAACCACAGTAGTAGGTTGTGACCTATAATTCCTTTTCCAAGGAATTATACCAATTTCACCTTCGTGATGAATAGAATACAGTGAAATAATAATTTTTACCTTGAAATTCAATAGGTTCTTTACATGTATTCCCGTATATAAAATCGAAGGTGCAGAATTCATCACCATGTATATCCTTTCACTACGTTGTCCGACAATGTTAATTTCTCACTTGTGTTTGTAAAAAAAGAGAAAGAAATAAAAAGAGAGAGAGAGAGAGAGAGAGAGAGAGAAGGTACAGTACGCCAAGAATTAAACTTATCTCAGATCAATTTTCTCCGCTAATTGTCAATAAAGAGACTCACCAAAGTCACAGACGGAAATCGCCGGAGAATCGGTCTTCCCCATCCGGTGCGCGTTCCCGTGCACGACGTGGTACGCGTATGATATACGTACTTTGCCTCGTTTCCCGCCGTGGCATTCGCCGCGAATCCCGACGAAACAATAACGATGCCAACCGACATTTTCAATCGCGAAGAATGCGTACTGTCGATGCATTCGACAAAAACAACGAACGAACGAACGAACGAAAAAGCGAAACGAAAGTAAGTACATGTAGAAACGAGAGATAGCTAGAAGGAGTGTAAGGAACAAAACAGAAGAGGAGGGAAAGAAGAGAAAAGAAAGAGAAAGAGGAGAAAATCGTGCGCGACATTCTTTCTCCCGACAATTATTGAACGCTAGCCAGTGTTAAACGAACCGAGCACCACCGCGTATAAATACGCGGGGGAGCGTTCTCCTACTTTTAAAATATTCGTGCTTGCTCTCTACTCGACGAGTACGAATAAAACATGCCGCCGGTACGCCAGTTCGACGTAGTAGTAGTAGTACCGGCAGGCAGGAAAGCGGAGGCGAGCCGAAACTCGCTTTTTGCAAGTTCTTGCCAAGGAATTTGTTCGATTGCGTGCAATCTTGACTCGTGTGCTCGTCGCGCGTCGCGCGTGGCGGCAGATGCATCCTTGGCATATCTCCACCAGAGATATTTTGCCGGGCCAAATAAATTTATTTCGAATAACAATTTGTAAATAAATTTTTGAAACCATGTTCCTCGACAATTACCAAACAATGGATTTCAATTAATGGCACGTGCATAGCTTGTTTGGATTAAAGGAATTTGAAGCTGTGCAAATGATTGGAAAAAATAAGAAATTGAAGGACTCTAATTATATATGGAAAAATAATGTTTATTTAATAAATAAAAATGTTTTTAAATGTCTCTTTAAAGTAGCATTTGAAATCAAAACACTCAAATGCAAAGTAATCAATAAAAGTCAAAATAATTTATTAGCATGCAACTAATTTATTAGTTATCAGGGCAGAAATTTGTCTTCGCTTTACTAACAAGACTCGTTCCTCAAACATTTAACGAGATCGATGAACAAAATTTCGAGACATCGAGAAAATAAAGTGCAAGTGAGAATAATCTTTCTACTGACGACGAAGACGAGAAGGGATTATATTTTACAAAGAATTATTACTGAAAGTGATTTTAGCGGGGGTAAGCCAGAAAATCGGGCGCAATTCTTCAGGTGCAACGCTAATGCAACAAAAATTAGCGATTGGTTGATTTGGGTCACGTGATTCGCGAGGGGTCGTGGGCCTCGAGTAGGAGTGGCGTTTTCTGGTACCGAGCGATCGCGCCTATCGATTCAAATGTTTGCGTGTCAATAAAATTTTATAGCAAAAAAGTAGTCTTCGTTTCCTAGTCAGAACAGTTGCTTGTGGGCTTTTCAGTGAGACGAATCGTACTAGGGTACAAGTACTCGTGTCTGTAGGTAAGCGTAAATATAACGTAAATACCTTCGGAAACTAGTGATCTGTCATTCTATCAAAATCAAATAACAAATAAAAATGCTGGCAAATAGTAAATAATTTGTTCCACGGATAAATGATTTAATTAAAAGTAAATTTAATTTTAAAAGTAACGATATAATTTTAAAAAAATACTTTGTAATAATTAATGATGTAATTTAATAATATAATTTTGTTATTTCACAAATGGATCATTTCTGAAATAACTTTAAAACATAGTTACAAGATAACGTTGTTTGACAATTTTTGAAAACATTCAGGTCTGATCTTCACGCGTGTACGCTCTACGTTCGTATAAATTCGTACCTGTCCACCTACACGTAGTATAGGTATACCATGTACGTGTTAGGACAGTCGGGATAGGGGGATCGCGTTCAAAGTTCGAAATTTGGGGCAAATCGGGTGATTCGATTAGGACGAAACGCGAGCGAAAATTCCGCGAGACGCGGTCTCGGCTGTCTAGAACGCCGACGCGGTGGAAATGATGGGAATCTTTTACGTAATCGGGGGAAATCGGGGGGCGGGGGTAGGCGCCGTTCAATTTTTTACGTTGCGCTAGTTTGAAAAGCTCTGCGTATCGACAGACTGCTCGACTCACCCACGGCGCGACGTGTACAGGATGGAAAGAACAATTTTTTCCGCGGCTATCGCAAATGAATTTTACACCTTCGATTCGATGGAAATATCCTGTAAAGAACCTGTAAAGAACCTGCCGCAAAATTGACTTTGACCGTGAACTTCAAGGTCAAAATTTCTTTTCTTTCATCATATTCTATTCGTCGCGAAGGTAAAACTTTTTCCAGGAACCATGGATCGCAGCCTGATAGTTCTTTTGAGAAATGGCAAAAAAGTTTCTTAATTACTCAACACTGCGATGTTTAACGCTTGCGTTCTAACAGCGACTTCCGGACGCGTGGATGTTTATATTTCAAACAATGTTAACAGTTTTATTACTTGATTATTTTAGATAATCGCACTGATGCTGACAACTATGATAATAAATCAGACGTTAATGAAACGTGACGCAGAACCATAAAGTCGCACGTTAGCACGCACAAGTCCAGAATGTTAAATGATTAAAAAACTTTTTCGCCATTTTTCAAGAGAACTGTCACAGGTTGCGACCTGTAGCTCCTTGGAAAAGTTTCATCTTCGTGATGAGTAGAGTAATGAAAGGAAAAAGAATTTTTTTGAAATTCAACGTCAATATCAGTTTCACGGCAGGTTCTTTGTGACATGTGTTTTAATCAAATCGAAGGTGTAGAATTCACCTGTGATAGCCACGGACAAATTTTTCTTTCCACCCTGTACGTGTGTATATATATATATATATATATATATATATATATATGTACATATGTATGTTTGAATCGCGATCTTTACCGCAGACTTTTCAAAATTCGAGTCAAAAAACACTCGGGCAAGGTGTCGAAGGCGACTGGGTCGAGTCAGGGATTCGTGTTCATACCGGTGCTCTCGTACCGAGAGCAGCAAAACGTGCTTAACCAACGTTGAACCTAAAATCAATACTTTCCGGATAAAATGTAATTTTACGTCTCGTTCTAGGGACACAACAGGCGAACGGTGTACGCAAACGGTGTAATTGAACTAGGGACGATGAGTGAAAATGGCGTAGGAACGACACTGATTTCATTCGTGAGTACACGCGTGAAAGGAAAACGGTAGACACCAGGCGTGTCCAACTCGTCGTCCCCGCCGTATAAACAAAATTGATACGATTGAACGAGGATTTTATTACTTGAATAATTTTAACCGCGAATAATAATCGTACCTTTGTTTTAACTTGGCGTTAGAGTGACTAATTGCGAATAATTTCCAACAGCCAACGAAATATTAGTTTTATTTTAGACGATTGGCATATTTGCTACTCCATTCTCAGTTGATGTCAATACGTTGCCAATGAACGTACAAATGGAACGTGTCGAGTTGCAGTCAGATCGGAATACGACTCGAGGGAAAATTTGTCCAATTGTCTTTATCTGTTTGTTAGACTTTTATAAACAAAAAATAATGCCCGAAGAATATTCAGCGCTTTACGAAATTACAGCACTTTGCGCTGTTCACAATGTCCCTTTTTTGGGGACAGCACTTGTATTTGCGAGCAGATTTTTTAAAAAATTTTACACGAGCATTTTGAAAATACTCTTCTCCCATTGCCACTGTCTGTGTGCATCAAACAATGTGATATCGATGAACTGGTCTTTCTAAAGAAACAAGCTCTCGTGTTGTTCTCGTTAAAAATTTTCGCATATTTTTTTAATTAATATAAATATATTTTTCCAATCAATTGTTTTACTGTAAAAGTTGTTTCAACATCCTCGCGAATAACATTAATACATATAGGTTACGTCGAACTGATAAAAAAAATGTGTAAACCATGTTTTCGACTTTCGACAAATTTTTATTCCGGACCAATTATGATCTGGCCCGGAAAATCTGAAAGGTTGGACAACCACGCGCTAGACGCAGCAAACGTCCCCGTTGAAAGGAAGACGTACACACGTACCTACCACGATCGCGTCTTGCTATGATTTCTTCGACGACGCAAACTTGGTTCCTTGGTTCGCGTTTGTCGCAATACGCGTGCCGCGTGAGACACTCTCCGCGGTCGCCTTCGTTTATTTCTATTGATCGCGTTGCTGGAACGAAGAAAGAAACGATTGATTTTTCCTTCTACGGGTTGGTTAAATCGGTTTCTAGCCTTCCATCCGTAAGCGGGACACGCTCGTAAGCTCTCGCCACCTTGACACCTTTGTCTCTCTGCTATTCGTGCATACAATTTACGTTTGAAATTGGCAAACGACGCGCGCGCCTCGCGTTAGAAATATCTCTGCGATCGGGAAACGCGGGAAACGCTATGGACTTGTCCGCGTGATTAATAATAATACTAGGTGGCCGCAGTGTGCAGTATCGGCTACTCGACACGGAACACGGTGCGTCAACGGCCATGGAAAACTAATTCGTCGTACGTACGCTAGATTCGATATTTTTAGCAAGATGCATCGGAAAATTTTCTCGCGAATGAAACTCGGTCACCTAATACTACGTACGCGTGGTATTAGGTTCTGGTAAAAAGTAAAAAGTAAAAACTGCGTCTTTCTTGTGTGAGAATGAAAGGCGAGTTTTTCGTGAGAAACTATATAAGAAGAATACAAGGAACAATATAGATGTAAATTGTAATTGTAGTAAATATATGTATAGTGTATTATTTATTACTAGATATATTGTTCATTTGGGATTTCGATTATTACCTTTCGCTATCTTTCGTCAGGCAACTTTATGACTCTGCGTTCAAAAAAAGAGATTCCCATCTTTGTCGACAAAGAACACTTCGACATCTTCGTTGGTAGTGAAACTTGGCAAACTGATTCTGACACTGCCGTAGTTTCAAGGCTTCTTCGTCAAACACGCGAGTTTGCACACCGCTATTTTTTCCTTCCTTTTTGGAGGTAGTGCAGTAAAAGACGACGAAAGTGTTCCTTTCTGACTTTCCACTTTTGAAATCGACGCCAGACAAACAATCGCCAACGAGATCGTGCATTCTCCTTTTTTTCAAAACGAGCTCGAACGATCAGGTATCAGATTACAAAATGAATTTGCGGTCTAAAGCGAAGTTGGTTACGTTTCGAGATATACACGTACGTCCATCTGTCAGAGAAAAACGCAATTACTTTTTTAATTTTGCCCGACGTAGCTTGTAAATGGCTGTGAGAGCTCTGTACGGTGCTTTTTGCCAAAAGCTTCGTCGAAAGAATTCGCTAGTCTCGCTAAGCAAATGCACGCAAGTACGACGCGATTACTAGACTGATCTGGGCATATTCAAAAATCGTTAAGTAACACGATTTTTAAATTACTCTTTAAAGCTATAACGAAATGACATTATATTTATAACGAAATATTTCACGTAAAAATTAAGTGAATTTATTTACAATTAATTAATTTGAACGACTTATTGTTACAATTTTGAAATAAATTATCTGCTGTTTGCCGATATATTTACTTGTTGTTCGATTTTGATAGGAATAATTGGTTTCTCAAGCTATACGTCCAACGTTTATTCATATTTGCTGTTACGTTTATATTATAATTGCGCTTATCTACAAGTTGAAACGGACGTCGCTCGATTCTTTGACGATAAAAGAAATTTAGATGCTCCACGACCTTATGTTAATAAAATAAATAGTTGTAAAATACGACGATACTCCCCTCTCGTTTTCGTCAATTTCGTTTTGTCAATCTTGCAGCAGGCAATTTTTCTGCCTGTATTTCCATCAAATCGAAGATCGAATAGAATTCATCTATGAAAGCCATGGAGAATGAACTGTCCTTTCCACCCTGTATACACGCGAATAAAAACATCGTGTCGTCTTCTCACGGAGCGGAGGAAGAGTAACCGCGACGAGCGTACCTGTCTCTTTCCCGCCGTAGAGATAAACGAGACCTAGCTTTCGACTCGAACATCTGGTCGAAAAGAAGGCAGAGTGTAGGTCGAAGGGATTCGCTAGAGACTCTCGTTAGCTCGTAGTCACGACAAGGATGGCCAGTTATGGCCATCGAGCTTATTAGCGTCGAATTCTCGTCGAAACTCTCTCTCTCTCTCTCTCTCTCTCTCTCTCTTTCTCTCTCTGTGCGATCATAGGTGAATTTGTATCGGGCTGAGAATCGAGGAAGATATCGAAGCGCGGTTCGCCTCCCCTGTAAACGTCCATCCGTCCGTTCGATGAAGCCAATTAAACCTCGTTGTCGATGAGAGAGTAGCTTTGATTGATTCGCGCGACAGGTTCGAAAGTCGAAGGAAACTGGAAACTGAAGGAAACACATACTATGTATGTACATGGCCGCCGGTTCGCGAGCGAGGACTCGTCGTCTGTTTCTCAGCGTGCGTGGTCGAGCTTTTCTTGGCGAGAAATGGAGATGGTCGTGGAAACAGATCGGGGAGCGATCGAATGGACGAAGGAACAAACGAAGACGAAGAGAGAGAGAGAGAGAGAGAGAGAGAGAGAGAGAGGAGAGAGCGGCATGAAAACAAGGATCGCGGAGGCCACCTTCTTCCACGTACCCCTTGTGCTGTTGGGTTGACTCGTTGGGTTGACGTTGCGACCGAGAAGAAAGAAAGGAAAAGAAGAAAAGAAAGGGGAAAAAAAAGGGAAAGAAAGGGGGATGGGGCAAGAAGAAGGGAGAGGCGTTGGGACTTGCCTGCTCTGGTTCCCTGGCTACCGTCGTCGTTCGATCCGATGATACGTATCTCTCGACGGGTCGTGCGTGTGTACGTGTACGTACGCGCACACTCTTCTCCGCTCGGTGGTGTGTACGCGCGGTGGTCGTCGAGGGTACGCACACGCGCAGCGCATAAGTAAGTACATACATAAGCGCGCGTGTACACGGGCAAGGAAACGCGGTCTCCTAGCAAGGCGCGAGATACATACGTAAGTACCTATAAGTATATATATATATATGTATATGTATATTAACGCGTACGAGACACGGTACAATGGTAGGCAGATGCCTGCGTACAAACACGCGGGACATACATTGGCAAATGGTCTGTACTTGGTCGCTTACTTACTTACTTACTTAGTTACTTACTTACTTACTTACTTACTTACTTACTCACTCACTCACTTACACACTATCCGGGTTCACTTTACTCGGGAACAGTTTGTTCGGTCGCTTAGTTGGCACACTGTGCCGACAAAGCGTAGTCTTCCACTTCTCGGAGGTTAGATGCGCGTGATAACGCGATCCGCGATGCATCGTACCCCCGAAGAAGTTGCATAAACAGATAGAGAGGGACGAGTAGAAGGACGATGATGTAGGGAAAGGGAAAGGGAAAGGGAAAGGGAAAGGGAAAGGGAAAGGGAAAGGGAAAGGAAAAGGGAAAGAGAAAGGGAAAAGAAAAGGGAAAGAGAAAAGGAAAAGGAAAAGGAAGAGAAAGAGAAAGAGAAAGAGGAAGAGGAAGAGGAAGAGGAAAAGGAAAAGCGGAATGTAGTGATGGAAACGGAACGGAACGGAACGGAACGGAACGCGAGGGAATGGAATGGACCGGAACAGAACGAGAGGAAAGAGAACGGAATGGAAAATGGAATGGAACGAATCGGATCGGAATGAAACGAACGAAACGGAGCAGTACTGTAATACGAGCAGAGAGAGAGAGAGAGAGAGAGAGAGAGAAAGAGTTGGTAAGGCAATACGTAGCTGCATAGTATAGGGTCGTCGGCGATGAAGTAGGTAGGTATGTACGGTCGGCAAAGTCCGCTCAGTCGGCACGGATAGAATGGCGGGTGTGGTACGTGACTATGCGCGATAGAAGGAGAAGGTCGGAAGAAAGGGCAGCGGGGTGGTGGAGAGCGAGGAAGTGGGCGAGTCGGAGCGAAGAGAGAAGAGAGCACAGGGAAGAGGGAAGAGAGTAGAGCAGGAGGGTAGCTAGTGGAAGGAAGAAGCGACGGAGGGAAGGTGGTGGTTGGGAGAGCAAGAAGAGCTACCGGAGAGTACCGGAGAGTCACGGGAGGATACGTCGGTTCCGTTATCGACCTGCAGCAGGGCGTGTCTCTCCTCTTCTTTCTCGCTCGTCCATCCACCCCGATACTTTCCTCCTCGTTGCTCGTTCGCTCGTTCGCTCGTTCGCTCCTTCACCATTGGCCTCCCTCGTCGCTCTCTCTCTCTCTCTCTCTCTCTCTCTCTCTCTCTCTACGTCTATCTCTGTCAGAGGCGCGTTTCGCCTCTGTCTGTCTCTGTCGTCATTGCATCGGCCGGCGCAACGCGCCGCGGCAACTCTCGGCTAGAGCGCCGAAGCGCCGAACCGCCACGCCGCGCCGCGCCGGAACGCCAGAGCGGCCGAGGGAACGTCAACCGAGTTTCAACGACTGCCAGCCTTCGAGCACACGCCGAGCCAGCCTCGCACCGAAACTCTTCGAGACCCCGATTCCTTCCCTTCGCTTTCTACGTGTTTACACATGTCGCGTTCTCGTCATCGTCATTGCGTCATTGTCGCGTCGTCTTTCTTCGCTCCTCCAACGTGCCGCGCTTCTCTCGCCCCCTTCGTTGTTGCCATCATTGCCGTTATTATTGTTATTGCTACTATTGTCATTTGCACGATTCCGCGTGCACGCGAAAACACCCTCTCTTTCTCTCGCTCTTTTTCTGTACTACGTATATATAGGATGATCGACCAGGCCGGCCTGGTTGCACACGAACTGAACGGGACACCGCGAGCAAGGGGGAAAAGGGGGGGGGGGAGGGGGGGGGGGGGGGGGGACAGGGAGGGAGTTGAGGGGCGAAGGGTTGGAAGCTCTCTCTCGAAGCTGCTGGCTTGTAACGAGTTAACGAGTTTAAAGAAATGACTCACTCCTCGCTCGTCTACACCGCACAAAGGATAATAAGATGGAACGTGTGACGAATAATCGCTCGTTAGAAGAAGCGGAACGATGTGGCCGCGCGCATTCTTCTGGCCCGGCATCGTAGATCGATGATGAACGCCGGTAACACGCACGCGGTCGTCCACGAGCATCCAGAGAACCGGTCGATTCGATGCACGTGAATGCGCGTTCATGTTCTCTGCGTGTTTTGTCTAACGTTCCGTTGCACACTTTTCTCGTTTTCTCCTCCTCTTCTTTTTCTTCTTCTTCTTCTTTTTCTTCTTCTTCTTCTCTTTCTTCTTCTACCTTTGTTACTCTTTCTCTTCTTTTACTTCCCTTCTCTCTTTACTCTCTTTTCACTCGATCCATTCTTTCCTTCCTTCCTTCCTTCCTTCCTTCCTTCCTTCTTTGTTCCCCCTCCTTCTCCTCTCCTGCCTTCCCCTCTTTTCGCCTTTTTCACTTTATTCGCCGTTTTTGTTCCTGTTTTGCCAGTTTTTCCCATTTTAATAACGGACGTCTCATTGTGGTTTTATTAACGCGAGACATTCGAATCCGACGTATTAACGCGCGTGCGACGTCGTACCAACGAGTTGCTCATTTTTCATTTCAATCCCGCTCGCCGCCCCCCTCTTCATTCCCCCGCCTCTGCCCCCTGCTCGCTCACTCTCTTTCTCTCTTTCGAAACCACGCCCGTTGCACTCTCTCCTACTAGCTCCGGTAAACTTTTATCGAAATTATTACAATTATTATCGGGAGCTTGTTGCGCGGTCCCCGCTGTTGCAACCCAGCCTCGCAGCAGAGTGGTCTCTCGCAAACTCTGTGTAATAACGAACAGGTAACAAGCGAGAGCAGGAATGGCGAGCAATTCGCGAAATGACGAGTAATTAAATTACAGCGTCGTCGTAATTTCGTAAATTTCGATCGTTCGTTTCCTTCTTTTAACCCGATCGCCGAAATCGCCGAATCGGGACCACGGATCACGTGTTTATTTCGCGCGGCCGTCGGCGTTTCTCCAGGTTTCCCATTTTTTTCAATTCTGGCTTTCTGCGATTAGCCGCTACGCGCGATTAATTTCATCTCGAACGCCCGTAACTTATATACTTAACTACTCTCTTTAGCTACGCTAAACTGCTCGACTGACTAAACTGACAAAAATTGTGCAGCAGCGACAGCGATCCGGAATCGCGGTAGGTGGCTAATCCATAAGTGTCGAAACTTTGTCACGAGAGTAGAATTGCTCGACAAGAGTCAGAAAATCATAGCAATTTTACGTTTATGTACGTTTATGTACGTTCGTCTTCAAATATATCTATACGTCAGATGCAGCGTGTCCCGTTTCAATCTATTAATGCAACTGTCTCCGAAACTGTTTGTCGTTTAAAAAATATCTCAAATGCATTTTTTTCTATACAAGTAACAGCACTGGCAAGAAGTGCTCGATCAGAGGCAAGTGCATTGGAAAATACTTTGAAAGATCCTTCGTCTCGGAGAATCCGATTGAAATCTATTATATTTTTCCACGTACGTCGATGACAAAAACGCAACGATATTTCATATTTAGAAGATTTCCACGTTCTCGAGTACGTTTGAGCGTTTTTGCGTTGGGCTTGTACGCTTAAATATATATCCGAAGAAATAGGTCAGTTATCCGACAACGTTGACTCGTCGAAATTTTCTCGATGCACGCCTCGAGTAAACGCTCTTGCACGCGCGCGCGCGCGCGAGAGAGAGAGAGAGAGACAGAGAGAGATATTCTATATATTTCGCGCGATCATTTTTGAATACGCGTCGCTACCTCTGAAAGACGGGGTCGGCCATCCGGGCAAATTGATTTATCGAAATTTGCCGTGGAGAAAACCCTCTGTAGAGAGGATATATATTGCGAGAGGTCAATTAGTCGTTTCGATTGAAACGACAGCCGGCGAATTCATCGATATTCTACTCGCTTTATTCTTAGTCGTTTCACAATGTTTTCGACTGGAACGTGTTAACCTCGAACGTTGTACGTTATTGCGCGTTAGGAGGCAAGGAAGAAAAGAAAGAAAGAAAGACAAACAGACAGATAGAAAAGCAAAATGGTGTGCGTATTTCTCACGAGTTCACAATCGAACTACGAACCAGCCGCCTTCCGACGCTTTCTACGCGAGCTATGTGTATGTAGGTGAAGCTATTACCGAGGTGGATAAAACGGGACTAATAAATCGGAGGGGCGGGGACCGGTTACGTCCGCGTATCATTCCGCTCGCGGTATATCGCGAAACCATTTCGCGCGTTATCGTGTCGCGCGACTAATTGCAACTAATTCCAAGTAGGTGTAATATCGTTACATAGACGCTCATCTCGAAGCCCGTGGTGCGTCGTCGTTGCCGAATTAAACTCGTTTCGCAAAACTTTTACCAACGACGTCTTCGCCCGTTCCAAGTCGACCGCTTTCGTCGAACGTTTAGTTTCGAGACAAAAGTTTTACGCACAGACGTACGCACAGACATGTTTGAAATCAGTTACGCCCCTGCTCGAAAGATTTTTATTACACGTTTTTATTTTTAATATTCAGTATTTACTATGTTGGATTATCGTGCATATTTCATAACACATATTTTATAATACACATTTTACAATGTAATACGATATATCATCAATAAAGGTCTTTATTGTACATTTTATATTTATTGTATGTATCGTATTTTATTCAATTTTGTTGTACGTGTACGTATGTGTCGTAATATAATGATACAATATATAATACAACATATTATATTATATTAACCAAGGCTTCGTAGCATAAAGCATGTTGAAATTTATTGTATTTAATTATATTGTATTTATTGCAAATGCAACAATTTTATAACTTTTGCATCGTGTAATTTATATTATCGTATATAGGTTATATTCATCGTATATAACCTATAATTTATACTTGAAACTGTAAAATTTGTAACTGCCCTACTTTTGTTAGACAAATGCACAATTACAGTAAGTAATGCAAGATTTCTGAGAGAGGTTGTACACGCTACACTGTTATTGCCGTCGTTGCCCGCCAACTTTTCTTCCAAGCCGATACTAAACGCAGGTTACTGCTTTTTCCACTTTTCTAAATCTTTTCTGAAAATCTTTTAAAAAGAAGTTAATCGCAGTTCGCGTCGCTCACGGCCGTACGCCTCACGCCTTTGTACAACTTACGCTCGCTCCATCGCGAACCGAGTTCCCAGCTCTTTCTCTTCGAATTGCTCGCAAGTTGAAGATACTTGGAAAGAGTTGTTTGTCGCGTTTTGTCGCGTGTGCCAACTTGACGAGTTTCATTAACGTAAGCGAGTGTAACGTCGCGTCGCGACGAATTTTGAGTTCCTTTCCATCCAGCAGATTAAAAACTATATAGAACCGAATCTATCTTGCACTTTTTACGTATATCTATGTTTTTAGTAAACTTATCACCTACGAGCAGGTACGAGTATCTAAACAGCCTTTGTAACAGCCACGTGCACGAGTTGAAAGAAAAAAAAAAATGACGGAGATGACGTCTTAGGCCTGAGGAGTTGATCGATAAAAGCGAATCAAATATACGCGAAATGGGATGGAAATACCACGTATCGAGAAAGATGAAGAAGAAGACGAAGAGACGCGCGGTAGCTTTAATAGAACGCGACGTTCGCAAGGTCAACCAGACGGACAACGAAATAAATTAATAAGCACACGTCGTGGCTGTTTCTGTGACAGGAGGAAAGTTGCGACGAAATTGGCCGTGCCGAATTGCACGTCCCATCCTTACGGATGGATCCTGCAGGTTGGTTGGTTGGTTCGTTGGACGCGCCGACAGAGTCCTGCTCGTTTCCTCGTAATTACCGTGCCTGGCATACCAGCGTAGCGACGAGCGTACGGCGCGAGGCGACGCGAGGCGACGCGACGTTTCTGGGCCGCGCCACCAATGCGACACCGGAGACAAGAGCGGAACAATCGTGGAAAGAGACGGCGGGGCTAATCGATAAGTACGCTTCCGAACCGAAACTCGCGATCGGAAGAACAGGCTTACGTCGTTTCTGCCTAAATTATTGAGTTATTACCGAGTAAAAATTCTGGGGAAGTTGAGCAGCTCCGAATTCTGGGAATCCTTAATCGCCCTTAACGATATATATAGCTATACTTGGCCACTTTACAATGCTTATTCTTACCGCGACCGGTCGTTTCACCGGTTACGAAACAAACGTTGTTTTTTTGAAAGAAATACAGATTTTCCATTTATTGCGAGGAAATAATGCACGACACAACTTTTCGATAATGACAAAATAATCGTGTATTTTGATATTTTTATGATCAACGTAAGCAGGAAATGATAGGAGTTTGTTTCATTCGAAGATAAATGAAGGAAGACCGCTAACAGCGACTTTATGATTATTCTAGATTACTTAGGTTTCACTATCGTTTGATTATTATGATCATAGTTGTAGCACCAGCGTGAATCTAAATGATCAAATAATAAAACTAACTGTTAACGTTATTCGAAATATGTATAAACATTACATCCACGCCATAAAGTCGCTGTTAGAACGCACGCGTCCGCAGCGTTAAATGATTAAGAAACTTTTTCAAGAGAACTACGTATCAGGTTAGGCGACCTATAATTCCTTGGAAAAGTTTTACCTTCGCAACGAGTGGAATACAATGCAAAAAGAAAAAAAGTTTTGACCTTGAAATTCAATAGGTTTTACTTTACATGCATTTCCATCGAATCGAAGGTGTAGAATTCATCTACGACAGCCACGGACAAACTTTTCTTCCACTCTGCGTGACACTAAAATGATTAACAGAGGGAGGGGCTTTCGACGACAAAAGCGGGAGAATATTTCGCGCAGCTGATTCTGCTCCTCCTGAAACCGACGCGGTGCTACCTTGCCAATTTTTCATCCCCTCTCTTCTACTCGATCGTAATATTTTTCCACGTAGACTCGCCATCCGCTGCCGAAATTTATACACCGACGAAAATTTATAGCGGTAATTGCATCGAGGGGGCGATATCAGAATATCATACTCTGTAAATAATTTCCTGAATAACTCGGCCTGAATTAGAGCTAGCGCCTTTAGACACCTAGCGCTAGGGCCCGAGAGTCGGCAGAGCAAAATTACCCGAGTATCTTTCGAGACAATTGAGACTAGAGTAGAGTACTACTATTCGATTCGTCGGATATCCAAACATTCGACGTAATTTTATCCGACGTTGTTTTTTACTGCAAGAAATTATAATCTCGTAGAATTTTAATTTTAATTTAATTTACAGAATGACGAAGAAGATTGGCAACACTTTTTCAAAAATAGTACGTCTGCACGTACCAGTACTGACAGAATATTTTTCACGAGTGAAAAAGATATTGTGGATCTGCCCTGCTACTGAAAAATAACCTCGTTGATATTTCTCTACACAAAGGCAGAAACGTTTAATCCGAAATAATCAAATTTCGTTGTTTTATTATTCATCGCTGAAACATGAATTACATTGCCGACGTCCGAGTAATACGAGCAGAGATAACAAATACGTAGCGTTTGATTGTCTCTTTTCGAGCGTTTGCTCGAGTATTTCGCAAGTGACAGCTTTAACCTGAATACCACGAAACAGAGTAGTAACGAGGAGTGTTAGATTGGCAATAGGTTGGCAGTTTGGCCTACGCACCGACGTGGTCTCTCTCGGTATTCGAAGCGGAACGAAGGAAAACGTTGTTCGACGGCATTTCCTCGTTAACGCGTGGAACGGAGAAAATTGGAAGAAAATGGTTCTACGAGCGAAACGGCGGCCAGCCAGTGGTAGCTAGAGCGAAGGACGGTGGGACGGAGGACGTGGCGAATTCGAGCCGCAGGATTCGCGATCGAATGGCTCGCTGAAAAAAACTGACCGACCGTGTCTACTTTCTGTCTGTGTATTTTCGAGGAAACGAATACAATATCCAGCGAGAGAGAGAAAGAGTGAGTGAGAGAGAGAGTGAGAGAGAGAGAGCGGGGGGGAGAGGGGGATGGCAACGGTGGATAATGGTGGCTGCGTGGGCGTCTGCATTGGTCCGCTTCTCTCGAACGTATCTAGATGCTATCTATCGAATATCCTGCGAATAGCACGGTTACATCGTCGTAAAGCGTGAACCGGTCTCTGTCTCTTGGCGTGTACCTATATATCCGTGTAGCTATTGATACCTATATCTCGTACCTGTCTCTCCCTCTCCCTCTGCCTCTCCCTCTGCCACTGCCTCTGCCTCTCTTTGTCGCCGATTCTGCCTCCGTTTACTCGCTCCCCTCGCTCTCCGCTGGGCCGCGACGTTACTCGAGAGCGGCGGAAAAGAGCGGGGACCAGCGGACGCGGACCGCAAAGACGGGCGTTATCCGTGTCCCCAGCGGTGATTTCAACTTCAGGGAACGAGTATAGCGGCGAGCGTGATAAAACAGATTTCTTTTCTCCGAACGTCGAACACGATCCGGACGGCTGGAAGCCACGTGGGTGTCTAAACTGGATCGGTCCGCGTATGTGCGACTCGAACGTGTATGGGTATCACGTGCATGTATGTACACGTGTAAGACACATAGTTACGCGGCCGTGGCTGCTTCCAACCATCCAAAAAACGTCGCGCGTTGTCGCGAGGAACGAACCGGTCTTTTCGGTATCGATGCTTGTCTACAGGGTGAATAGAAAAAAGGTTCGTAATTTCTTCTCCAAGGTAGATGGTATTTGCCGAGATACGAAAAAAAGTCCTAATAAACGTGGGTCGGTTAAAAACTAGTTTCAAAGTTATAAACTACCAGGCGGCTCACGCTGTATAACCAAAATTGGAATAATCCAATAAGAATTTTATTATTCGAATAATTTTAACTTTGAACTTTGAATAATCACCTCTGTTTTAATTTTAGGAAAAGTTTCACCTTCGTGATAAGTGGAGCGCAATGCAAAAAATTTTTCACCTTGAAGTTTGAGATCGAGATCAATTTTTACATCGAATCGAAGGTGTAGAATTCATCTACGATAGCCACGGACAAACTTTTCTTTTCATCCTGTACAAATATCTTTGCTTCTTTTCTACTTTATTTTATTTTTCGCGGTTCTTCGTCCGCTTCCTCATTTCCTATACGAATAAAGCGATTCGTCGGGCGGACCACGTGCCGTGGCGAAGATGCCGATATGAAATCGAAAACACACACACACACACACACACACACACACACACACACACACACACACACACACACACACACACACACACACACACACACACACACACACACACACGTATGTATATACACACGAAATCCTGCGATAACTCGATATGTAATTCTCGCGGAACGGCGCGACGCTTCTATGAATAAAATCGACTCCTGTTCCAGGCACCGAACAATTTTCTACTCGCCTTTTCTTCTTTATTGTTAGATTGCCAGCTTGGAGGATTTTTTTCCTTCGTTCTCTTCCCAACCGCAGCACGCAGCACGGCAGTTTTGTTTTCATCCGGCAACTACCTGTTTAATAGGGGCCGAGAAGTGCAGCGGCAGTGTGCTTTTATTTTTTCGCGTGCACGGAGCAGAGTTTAGTAGGCAGATACAGAGAGAGCTAGAGCTAGAGAGAGAGAGAGAGAGAGAGAGAGAGGGAGGCAAGTTTCGCGCGTGTGCGAGTACGTGGCGTATGCAAAGACGGACGACTCGCCGAGACGACGAGGAAGCCGAGAGCAAGAGCGGTAGCTGCGAGAAAAAGTAGAGTGTAATATGCACTTCCAAGTGTAAGTATTTCTCACGTTCTGCCGTGCGATGAACCATCTTGTAGCTTTCCGCATGCCGGCTTCACCGCCGGCTAAAATTACGAGAGAGATCCGCTCGCGCGAAATGCGAAAAAAAATGCACGACCCGCACGGATGAAAAGCGTGGCGAGACTCATTGTCGGCGATGCGATGCGAGTCGCGATGCGCGAACAATATCGATGGAAACGCGCGTGCACGTGTCCCTCCCTCCCTCCCCTCCCTCTCCTCGCGTATTCGTGGTTTTCCGCGCGTGCACGCACCTGCACGCGCCTGCACGCGCCTGCACGCGCCCTCTCTCTTTTCCACGGCGTTTCGCCAATAATCACCGTGCACCGAGACACGCGCGGGAACCCACTCGACCGCGCGTTTAAAAAAAAAAGAGAAAAAAGATGAAAAATAACAATCGCGCGATGCCAACGAATGCTCCGCGTGAACGACGTACGCGGATCCAGCTGATATTTTCAATTGGAAAATTTCGAGATCCAAGGGAAACCGAGAGGAACAGGGTGGCGTTGTTAATTCTGCCTCGAACGCGATCGAAACGCATTTTCCACGGACCGAAGCGCGACGCACGCGTTTTCCAATTGTGTCTTTCTTCTTTTTTTCTTTTCTCCAGACGCTTGGAACTCGTTGAAATAAGTATTGCACGCGAAAATACACGTCTTCCATTATACCTTCCTTGTGTTTTTATCACTGAAAGTGATTTTAGCGAGGGTAATCCAGAAAGTGCAACGCTAATGCAACGAAAATTAGCAATTGGTTGATTTAGGTCACGTGATTTGTGAGGAGACGTGGGGTAGACCTCGAGTAGGAGTGGCGTTGTCTGGTACTGAGTGATCGCGCCTGTAATTTGTTTTGCACATGAATAACATTATATGGCAAAAAAGTTGTCTTCATTTCCTAGTCAGAACAGTTGCCTCTGGACCTTTCAGTGAGACGAATCGTACTGAATGTAATGAATTCACCGGTACATAATGTAATACCGGGGTACAAGTCGTGCAGTTTTTTTCTTCTACTGCTACTTTTATCCTAGACACTTGAAATACACGAATACGCGTGAGCAGGTAAGTATCCAACTGGAATCGAGTTCCAAGAAAAAAGGAACAAGAAGAACAGAGTGGCACGCGAAAATAGACGTCTTCGATTATATCTTTTTTCTTTTCTTTTTTTCTACCGCTTTGTTTTTTTAGACGCTTGAAATTCGTTGAAACAACGAATATGCGTGAGCAGGTAAGTCGATACGCTAGTGGTCACGATCGTCAAGGTACGTGCAAACGTTTGCGCAGAATTTTTTACCTTTTCGTAGGCAAACGTCGATAGCCTCGGCCTACGTTATTCCAACGATAGATCCATTCAACGTTGACAATTTCGGAGAGCAGTGTTCGGAGAGAGGCTACGTTCACTACGAGCTGACCGTACCGATACACCGAGTAGCGTTAACGAGCGAGTGAAAAGTATTTGTTTAACCTGCCCGGTGTGAACGCGTTGCGCGGTTATTTTTCTGAAACCGAGAGAAAGAGTCCCGGTTTGTCACTCGAACATGAAGTGTTTCGCGTATTTCTCACGGCTGAAAGGGGTGGGGGGACAATGAACCAACTTCCAACTTTCTACACTCGGCGTGCGTGTCAGTTGGGAACAAAAGGAGCAAGAAAATGAATTCACCGGTACATAATGTAATACGTAGGTACACCTATCTTATAATTAATTCCAAGGCTCCGGCTAGGAAACGATCCGCCATAACGTTCCTTTGGAATATGCGCGATTCTAATCGCCCCGTTTTTCCACACATTTTTTTCACCTCGTCGAAATTTATCGTATCGTTAAGCGATTCCCCGATCCTGTGAATGAACTTATTCCATCTATTCTGACCTGATTACAGGTTACGTACGTAATACGCGTGTACTTTATTAAAAAATAAATATAACTTTGGTGGAAAAGTACAATATACGCACTTGGCAAGTACTTTGCGTTAGTACCGTAATCAACGTCGTAATCTGCTAAGGTAGCTGTACTACGATTTAGTTGATCTTATCAAAGAATAGAGAGTCAAAACAATCGTACCTACTTCGAAACGGTAGACTCGCCGGTAATTTTTCATCGTCGATTACAGGTTACCGTCGTATGTAATGGTACAACTGAAACTGTCAGCGGTACCCATAGATGATCAATTGTTTTGCATTTGTTGGAATATCGCGCCTTTTCTGCCCTAAAACTGCCCCTTTTTTCCTAACAATTTGGAATGCAGTCGTTGTAATTGTTAGCAGTATACAAGTTTTTCCAAATTTCAATAATTAAAAGTAAATTATACCACCAAACACACGATACAATCTTTCTCAGGGATAAGATTTAGGTTAGGTTTTGGTGTCTCTCTTAAAAATAGCCATCGTTTGGAAGATAGCCTTGAGTTGTTGGCCCAACAGAGGTTGGCCCATTTCCCTTCTCCGGTGACGATCCTCTGTAGAAATGGATCTGTACGCAATCTGACGAGCAATGAAGTGCAAACTGTCTTCTTTCGAAAGATCTTTATTGGCCTCGGATAGTTGGTATGGAACCCATATTCCTTGGTATGGCTATGTAGCTTGTATGCTTTCATGTAGATACCTTCGTACAGGTGACTAGGTGAACCCAAAACTTTTTGATAATTCTTGTACGCGTAACGCTTTGGATCAGACATTCGACTAGAGATTTTAACGTTGGCGTCGAATTCATGGGTGTCACGGCCGATGTAGAATTAACAACAAGCGAGTTCTGTAACAAAAATTGATTACTTATCGGTACAGAACTAATAGATAACGAGTTGCAAGGTTCGATGAAACAAGAAAGAAACAGAAAAACAGAAAGAAGAAAGATGGAAGATTAAAAGTCAATGGAAGAATGGATGATTCAAAGCTGATTGAAACTCGTCGTGTTTCGCGGTTTGTACTTTCGGGGACAGAGGGGGAAACCCTTGCTGTTTCCTTCCTTCCCAACCGTCCTAACCAACGGAACCAACAACGAAGAGAACATCTGTGCGAAACGTCTCGCCGACGTGACGTGTCCACGTGAAATATGTGCATTCGCGGCGGGCGTTCGTCGCAAAGAATCGAAATCGTGGCGTGGCACGCCGCGGTGTAAAGAGAAAGAAAATATATTTCGCGGGATAAATGGAGTGGGAGGGAATGTAGAAAGGTTGCATCGCTGCGAGAGGAGAGAAGTGTGTTCGGTTCCCGCGATATGAGTAATACGTGTAGCTATTAATATGTATAAGCATCCATCGGTCTTTCTCATGGGTCTACAAATGGTCCAGCAAGTCGCAGCGTTATGTACGCGTTATCCTTCTAGGATCGCACACTTGTCCGGCCGAGGTGAAGTTCGTGCGCGTCGCGAACAGAGAGAGAGAGAAAGAGAGAGGGGGGGGGAGAGGGAGAGTGTACGCAATGCAAAGCAACGAAACGGAACAGCAGATCTTATAGGTCCGTTACAACCGGCTAGCTGACCGATCCCAACGAATACGGCCGGTACCACACCCGCTCGGGCATTTCGAGCGGAATGATCGAGAGATAAACTGGCTGGTCCGCTGCCGCTGCCGCTGCCGTTGCCGTTGCCGTTGCCGTTGCCGTTGCCGCTGCGCCACGACGCGATACGACGCGTACAGAGCCAACCGCTCCGCGTATAACCAATCTCAAATTTCCCGGCATACCTGTAACCAAACCATCGTGTCAGCTCCTCCCCAATTTGAATTTGAGTTTGAGTTTCAGTTTGAAACTGTGACATTTGAATTTCTATAGAGAGAGACCGTTCTTTCGAAAAAAAACCATCGTTTTGCAGTTTTCAGATAGAAAAACCCCTCGTCTGTAAACTTGTTCGCGCAACGCTTAAAATTTTAAATTTTTGTCCAAACCTTTCATTATTGCAGATAATGTCGAGGCAGTTTGTTTCAAATTTTTCCTTCTGACGTGCTACTCACTCATCTTTAATCGAATCTTGTCAGTATCGATAAAGTATCATCGTGCTCGCGTCGTACCTACGAGGTTAGGAGAAATTGAATGAAATAATCATTAACGATACGAAGAACGAAGGAAGCACTTGTCAAGAATAATTGATAATTGTGAAATTTATCGTTTAGGTCTTTGGACGATTGTTGGCTCGAAATATCTCGTCGACAAATCACTTTTGTCACTATACTATAATAATTTATTCACAACTGTGCGAAAAAGTATAAAGATAGATCTGCGTGTTATTGTATCGAACGAGTATAACGGATACATTTCCATCTATCGATGGAAAGCTTTAGTTTCACAGCACGTAAATAACATTTTTTAATACTGTATATTCACACACGATATTTGTAATATTTGCAAAGGAAAATACGTGTTAATAATTTGTCGAGAATCGATCGGAAAGCGTGCCTGAAATGCTCGGTCGCGGCGGTAACAACGAAAAATAATTTCGACAATACGGACGAGATAATTTGTCAAGTGTAATGGATAATTATTTCTCGAGTAAATTATTCCTCTGATTAAAACGACATTGGAATAAACGGGAATAAACATTTATCCAAAATTAGCCTCACGTTGCATTTGGTTTTGACAATTTCCCACATCCTTCCATTATAAAATTATTCTCCTTTTTAATATCCGGCGATATTAATATCGGAGAAGGCAGAAAAAAAAAAAGAAAGGAACGATATTTCTCTTAATTAAAAGTTACGTAAAATTCCGACTGACTGCGTGTATGTGCATGTATATGTATACGTACAGCGTATAGACGTGTACACACAGAGTAATTTTTCAACGTCTGTTTTAACGTTCGCGAAAAACATAAATCGAAATAATCAAGAACAGTGCTGCCGTCCAAATATTTCTCTGTGACGTGGCCGTAATTTAGTTTCTGACCTGGTTGGAACGGCACAAAAGGGGGAAACGCAATACGTTATTGATATCCCTTATTAAAAATATAGAGAGTTTATTAGTACATGTGCGTGCCTGTGTATTTATGCGTGCATAAATATTTACGTTGCCGAAAGATCGATAAAATGAAATGCGGTATTGGTGGCCGATATACATGCGTATGCATGTAGAAAACGTAGGAAATATACGACACCGCGTATATTTCGATTCGATAAAATACGTTTCAATTTCTCCGTCTGCAAAAGTGGAAATAACGATTAGATCTCGACTAGATCGTGTTCTCGCAGTTTCCCCATCTCTTCGAGTTCAAAGGGAAACCATATTATGAAGGAAATTACGCGCGATACGACGGCGGTCGATCATCGGTGTTGATAACGCGAACCGAACGTCTTTCCGTCGTTGGTAGAAAATCGACCAGCTTTCCCGTTCCCCGCGTTTACGTCTCGCGAGCTCGAAGAAACGCGTCGTTGACATTAATTAATTAATTTTGCCTATACGTGAATTATTTGCATACAGAGAAATTGAACAAAAGGGTTCCGTATGCGTGTATACAGAGCGTAAAAAATAAGCATTGAAAAATTGTGCGCCGAGCGGGGTAAGACAAAGAAAAGGTACAATATGGATCTGAAAGTGCTACTTGATGGTTGTATCGACAGAGGCTCTTTTAAATGGAGCACAGGTCACTGCACACGAATTGCAATTCGTTTAAAATACTTCATTTATCGAACCTTGTCTTTACTGACTTTAGTCGAGTATCTGGTACATTATTGTTTAATAATTAACAAAAATGAAATTTGCATTTTAACGATAAGATAACGTAAAAAATGAAAAAATATGAATTAATGTCAATATGAAATTAATTTGCCTTGGTTATTTCTCTCTCTTTCTCTCATTTTTTTTTTTTACAAATTTCAAAAATGTTTAAAAAACCGTAAATAATATTAACGAGAAAATTATTTAACGTTCGTGTATGTCATAAATATGTAGAATAAATTTTGAATAAATTTTTACTCTGTATTTCGGTTGAATACCAAATAGTTTAATAATTTGCCATTGAAAAGTTTCATGTTGAGGATTGATGTTAAAAATCTTCGACAAGTAGATATTTCCCCCATTTTCTCTTGTTTAAATTAAATTAATCTCATTAGCCAAGAAAGATACAAATTAACGAAAGAAATTTGAGCATCAATCAAGTGATTCGTAAAACGGAAACTACATCAACGGACGCCACATCAAAGGAGAATTAATATTCCCTAGCGCGTGGTTGATGTGGATACAAACTGGACATGCACTCGTTACACGATACACAGAACCAATACGTATACCGGCTAATTGCCTAAATTGTCGTGATTTGCCATTAGTGAAATATGCTTGCACAAACAAACAAACAAACAAACAAACAAAAAGAAAAGAAAAAAGGAAAAAAGAAAAAAAAATGTAGCCGATTGTAAATCGAGTTGAATGTTTCTATCCTTACTTTACGCTAGTTAGTTGCTAGTTGAACGAATCGGTGACAGGTGTCAACGTGAGGCGGGTACGTAATGTATGAATTTAACCTCTGTCGACGTGAAACTTGTCAGTTATTGTAGGTAATTGTACGCGAACCTGACGGAGAATCGTATTCGAAGAGTTAACGGCCGAGCGCGCGTAATCCGAGTTCCGAGAACTGGCAGGCAACAAAAATCACTAGATGGGTACGCGCGCGCGTTTGTATTCGAAAACATATGTACCCACCTTGCTACTAGTGATTCTGTGTTTAACAGTACGCGCGTATTTCGAGGTTATCATCGAATTTAGCCGACGTTAACCGATGTTTAACGAAGCGTTGTGAGTTCCGTGTGTGTTAAGTGTTCGTTGGTGTTCAGTTGGTGCGCCTCGGCTGGGCAAAATCGTGTAAAATGGATACAAAATTTCGTTGTGAGGTTGAGGTTGGCCGTTGAAAAGAGTGAACATGGGAAGGTCCAAGTTTCCCGGGAAGCCGCCAAAGACGGTCACCAGGAAACGGATCAAGGTTCTCGGTCAGCCCGAGACAGCCCAAAGCGATTCGGTAACCGTCGCCGAAAACATCTACTACGGACTTTCCCTGTTCAACGAAACATTTGGTGACAACGAGAAGGTAATACCCATGGTTTGATCTGCTCGAGCGAGGATCGCTCGGTGTCTGAGGGCCCCTGATCGGCTCCTACCGTTCTCACTTCCTTCGCTTACAAACACAACTTGTATTTGTTTCGCAAGCGTCGTAAGGACGCATACGGCGCCGATTCGCTCGCCAGAGATTTCATTCCCAACGTTTGCCTGTACAATGAAAGTTAACCTATCAGGGGCCGAGTCGCAGACTCGGAATGGCAGATGTGTACAACACGTACTGACGTACCGCTTGCCCGAAAGTGTCAACGATTTCGTCGAAAATCGCCGTTCTCGTCATGTTTCTTCTCGATAAATCGTCAGCGTTTAACGATATTACCGATTTCTCTCTCCTTGCAACCGAAATTCGTACACAACCGTAAGCCTCGATATATATATGTATATATATATATATATATATATATATATATATATATATATATATATATATGTATATGTGTATATATACATATATATACACATATATATATATAAAATGTGTATTTTTTTTTTTCGCAATGTACCTTTAGATTGTACCTGTCGTCATCACGAAAGGCCGAATAAAATCGTCGTTGACACTTTGTTGACGAGATTTTGACACGAAGCGTAAATTTTCAAATTAACGACACTCCTGCATTTGCCCTTAATTATCGTTGAATGCATTTCACCCACAGGAACATCCACCATTCCATGGCTTTAGCACTAAGGAAGCTAATCTTTCCGTGTCCTACGTGAAAACGCAACAGCACGACACGGGAAACGCAACTGTTAAACCGCCAGTTGATGCCGTTGACAGTCCCGCGCCGCAACAGACTGTACAGAATGTCGCAGATATTAAAAATCCTCCCTCGCATACTGAAAATAATACAGAGAACCTAGGCGACAAGAGCGTCAAGCTAGTGGAAGAGGACAAGAAAGATGTGACTGTAGTAAATTCCAAGCATGCTGCCAAGTTTCACAGGTCCAAGAGTCGCAGGAATTGTAAAAACATCAAGTTCTCCAATTTCATGAAAACACCAGTATTAAAGTCAGTGAACAACATCTTGGATCAGCATCAACGAACGAGACAACTGCGCAACAGCACTGCAAAGAGATTATTGCAGAGGGCAAAATCCAACGGTAACAATGCACGTAACGTGACAGCGCAATGTGGTGACAAACCAAACGCTGTGAGGAAATTCATTTTACCGGTCCGAAGTGCCCATTCGTCGAGAGTTATCAAACCAAACAAGAGGTTCATCGAGGAGCTGGAGGAAATTTCTGGAGCAGAACACAGCGAGAATGAAGTTGGCACGCACGTGAAAAAAGCTAAATTTACATTGAACAAACTTTGCAATCAGGAGACGAAATTGAAAGAGGGGAACGTTGCGAAACTTTACACGAAATTGAAAGACAAGGAGGCAAAGAGCAGGGCCAAGAAAGTCATTCAGCGTGCAAGTTCCGATGCCCAGACTGTAATACAATCTGGAAAGAATCTTGAAAAATTAACATCTTCTGTACAAGACGCACAAGTATCGAAAACTATTAGCACAGACGTGAAGAGGATAAATGTGTTGGGTAGAAGCAAAGTGGTAAAATGTTTGTCCGACGAATGCACTGGCATGGTCAGTGGTCAAGACGGTGTACGAAATGTAACTAGAAAAGCTCAACATGCAAAATTAAATGTCTCCAAAAACCAAAAGGTAATTTCTGTTCCTACAAAAGTTCTTCCTGATTCTGATGTTCCAAGTTCAGAGTCTTCCAGGATTCAGACTAGGTCAGGAACTCAAAATGATACGGTTGATTTAGAAGTTCAGACAAATTTCGCAGACATGACAAAAGCGAAGGAGAACAATAGCGCAAAGAGCCGTGGCAATGCTGATAGCTGCAACAAAAGTACCGAAAGGAATTCGGATAATTTTGACACAGAAAGCACATTGTCCGAAAGTGGAAGCGAGCATAGTAATCACACAGAGGATGAACAGTCTGAATGGACTGGGATGAAGTTGAACGGTGGAAAAGTTATTTTAAGGAAAGCGAGATTAAAGTTGGATAATAAATGTATCGGTGGAACCGAAGGTCCCTTTTCAACAACAAACAGTAACAGCGTTACAAATGGAAATAATAATTTAGGTACGTATCGAACTGTGTTTCTGTTGACTTTAATTCAATACTAACATGTTAAATACTAGTATGAATGAATTTAAATGATTGATCGTATTGACAAGTAGAACAAAGTAGATCGTCAAGTAAGAAAGTACCAAACTCATTTTACCTTTCTTATATTTAGGTTTAACCGGAACCATCAAGTGTGGAGTTTGTGGTGCTGTGCGGTTCTATCGATTTGTGAAACAGGCTCGGAAATTTGGTATTCACAGTTGTGAATCGTGTCGAAAGTTCATCAGTAAAATGATCAAACGACAGGCTTGCGCAAAATCTACAAATAGTACGCTTCCAGTTCTTCAATGTCACAAAGGCGACGGTTTATGTTTAGTACCGCCTGTCATAAAGAGTCAACAGTGGAATCTCATGAGATGCGTTTACAAGGCTAGATGCCCGGCTTGTTGGTTAAAAATGTGCTTGAAATGTTACAACATTCCTTCTTCTCTGAAAACAGGCTTAAACACATTGTTACCACCGATGATGAGAGATCCTCTGAATATTCCGTTGATGTTGAATCAAGAAGATCACGATAGCCAGGGACAAAAATTGATATCTTCCAAGTTAGGTTGGCCTGCAGAAGATAGTTCGGAGAAGAACTTGTTCAAATCAGCCATGAATTGGAGAAACATAGAGATAGGTCAAAAAGCTAGTTTTCAAGGCACTGGTGGTTTTCTATATACAAAGTTAGATAAATGTAAGATACTGTTGTTTTCAATTTATAATGTACACACACACACACGCATACACACAATTATTCTTAATTTAAAAAATAATGGAAATAATGTAAACTTGAAATTCAATTTAAAATTTACATACAATATATTTACGTTATATTTATCATAAATTGTCTCAGTAAATATCAGTAAATATCAGTAAATAATACTTTTAATGATCTTGCAGTCGACTCGTCGTTGAATATATCACCTAATAAAAAAAGAAGAAAAAACAATAGGATAAAAGTGAGGAAGAAACTGAAGAATCCAATGTTCTCGTTACCATCTTTAAATCAATGTCCACAACCTCTGAGACAGAGACTCGAATTGAAAGGGCCGAGAGTGAAACACGTTTGTCGAAGTGCGAGCGTGGCTCTTGGCCAACCAATTGCAACTTTTCCCTCTGTAGATGGAAAGGAGGATACCGAGAGCAATAAACACATTCCGAAAACTTTGAAGGAAAACGACAGGATAGAGAAAAAGGAGGAGACAAAGGAGAAAGAATCGCAAAAACGTAACGACGAAAATACTGTAAGTCACAGTATCGTTAATGCAACGCAGCAACCTCATCCGAAAAGAGGCAAATCGCAACAGAACGTGTCAACGTCGAATTTTCAAGTGGTAAGCAGACTAATAATTGAACTAATAACGCCGAGAATTAAAAATCCAGGGATATGTCGTATTGGACACACGTTTAAAGTTTTAACAATTGCACGGTACTTGTAACGTTGGGTGATATCGTTATAAATTAACACAATGGTTACAGGCACCTAAAACAGACAGCGACACATTACACACGGTGTCTATAGATTTCTGGGAACAATACGATCCTACAGAAGTCGGTGCAAAAGGCTTTGCCCTCATCGGTTCGGAACTGTTTCATATTCCTGCAATTTGTTACCTTTGTGGGAGTGCTGGGAAAGAGCCAGTAAGTAACGTATGGACCCACGTCGTTCTATATAATTGTACATTGTGAAAAATCTTTGCAGCTGATCCACTGTCAATGCTGTTGTGAGCCATATCATGCCTTTTGTTTGGAACCCAGTGAATGGAATGCTTGTGCTCAACCAAACTGGTGCTGTCCCCGATGTACAATATGCCAATCCTGCCATCTAAGATCTGGTCCAAAATTGTCTTGCATTCGTTGTCGTCAATCATTTCACCATTCGTGTTTGTCAAAATCTGGCGTTAGCGCGAGACTTTACAGTCCCGAAAGACCCTATGTGTGTCAGAGTTGTGTTAAGTGTAAAAGCTGCGGTAGCGAAGGAGTTAACGTCCACGTGGGCAATTTACCATTATGCTCCATGTGTTTTAAATTACGTCAAAAAGGAAATTACTGTCCTCTGTGTCAAAGATGTTACAACGAAAACGATTTCGACACAAAGGTGAGTGTTTCTTCTTCATTTTCTTTTCTTCTCTTTCTTATTCCAACTTACAACATACACGTTGAAAATATTGTGCAATCGATGCCTTCAAAGAAGAGTACAGTGTACTCGTTGACTGTCCATGTTATATTTTCCAGATGATGGAGTGTAGCGAATGTTCGTACTGGGTACACGCGTACTGCGAAGGAATTTCTGACGAACGTTATCAAATTCTTAGTTACTTACCCGACACTATCGAATTTACGTGCAGCCAGTGTTCCTCGAATCCAAATTCCATTTGGAGAAACGCCATAGAAGCTGAACTGAAAGCTGGTTTCATAGGAGTCATAAAATCGTTGAGTAAAAACAAAAAGACTTGCGCTGCGTTGAAATGGAGTCCGAGAAAGGAATGTTTGTGTAGATCTAACCTTTCCAACGGGAAAAGATTGGATTTTTCGAGCGAGAAGACAGATTCAAGTCTGAACAATGTCAAAGAAGGTGCAAACGTCGAAGAAGCTGACGAAGCCAACGGTGGAAAGATCAAAAGTACAGAATTTGGTTGTAACAATAACAATAATATTAACAACAATAACAGCAGCAGCAGCAGCAGCAACAACAACAACAACAACAACAACAACAACAACAACAACAACAACAACAACAACAACAACAATAATAATAGTAATTCGAAATCCGATTCGACGAACAAGTCGGAGGAGGACCAATCAAGCGACAGTTGCAACAGAAGAGGTTTGAGACGTCTTCGGCAAAAATTTCACTTGAAAGAGTGCTCCGTTCGAGTGAAGAACTGCGCCGTGAAGGACACCGAGAAAGACAACGAGAAGAAAGATTCGACGACTCAGGAAGGTTCGAACGGGAGTTGGAACGACACGGAGTGCCATTGCTCGGAGCAGCAGATTATCGTCAGACCCTCGCCGACGTTGATGTCGGTAAAACGAAAGGTGAACAACAACGAGTACCAGACGCTGTTGCAGTTTCACTGCGACATGGAGCGCGTGATAAGTCGGAGTGGCGCGAAGGAACTTACCGAGGCTTATCACGACATCTTGAAGGACGTGTTCCCGTGGTTCAGTCCGAAAATGATAAAGGCGAGCAATGGGAAGAGCGACGCGTCGACGTCGGGGTGCAAGGACGCGGGCAAGGACGACAGCCCGGTGACGAAGCTCGACGACACTATTCTGGAGGTGTGGAAGGAGGAGGTGATCAAGGCGCCGAAAGCGATCGCAGCCAAGACGGCGAATTTGTACAGCGTGCACGTCGAGGACGGTAGATCGTGTTGCTTGTGCAAGGGGCTGAGCGACGGCGTTGAAACGAAAGAGGGACGGTTGCTGTACTGCGGGCAGAACGAGTGGGTACACTCGAACTGCGCCCTCTGGTCCAACGAAGTGTTCGAGGAGATCGACGGTTCCCTGCAGAACGTTCACAGCGCAATCTCGAGAGGTCGGCTGATTCGCTGCACCGAGTGCGGAAAGAAGGGAGCGAGCGTTGGCTGTTGCGCGAAAAACTGCAGCAATACTTTTCATTATCCTTGCGCCAGAAACGTCGGCCTTGCCTTCAACGACGACAAAACGGTGTTCTGTTCCTCGCATTTGAACAACTGCGCGCACAAAACGTTGCAGAACGAGAACGACTTTAGTTTGCAGAGGTCGGTGTACGTGGAGTTGGAAGTACGTAAAAAGAAAAAGTACGCGGATCCGAGTAAAGTGAAGGTGATGATTGGCTCGTTGATGATCGACTGCCTGGGCACGGTTGTACCCGAGTACTCGGACGCTGCCGAGAGGATCATACCTTGCGACTACAAATGTTCCCGACTGTATTGGTCGACGGTGAATCCGTTTAAAATCGTGAGATACCACATTCGAACGTACGTGCAGGTGTACGTACCGGAGGTTTCCTCCGACTTGGAAAACAATGTGACCATCGATCATTCGAAGGAGAAGGAGCAGCAAGATGAGGATGCGGAGGAGCAAGAGGAGGATGCGGAGGAGGCAAAGAACGAGAGAGAGGCGGCAGAGGAAGACGAAGACGACGATGACGACGACGACGACGACGACGACGACGACGACGACGACGACGATGGCGAAAGAGACGCTTCGAGCATCGCGTCGAGCGCGGAGAAGGGGGAATACTTGGCCGTGAAACAAACGCTGGACGCTCTGATCGACGCGGTGTGCAACAAGGAGGTGGACGAAAATCTGGCCGAGCAAAACAACACGGATCTTCTGCCTCCGGAGTTGAAGGAGGCGATATTCGAGGATTTGCCGCACGATTTGCTGGACGGTATCTCGATGCAGGACATATTTCCAAAGATGACGTACGAGGATTTTTTGGCGATGGATCTGAAGAACGACGGGACGTTCGCGGCGGACCTGTTCAAGGACGACAACATCATGCTGGCGTCGGAGGTGGAGGAGATCGCGGGGACCGGGGAGAGGAAGCCGGCCGAGAGCAAAGTTTCGAAGATGGTGGATCCGTCGTTGGTGGAGCTGGGAACGCACAACGACCTGTGGGTTCATTTGGAAGCGAAGAGTTCCGTCCAGGATCTGATGGACGATCTGTTCAGCTCGAAGAACGCGAAACGCAGCGGGGGCAGGGAGCTGAAGCGATCAAAGTCGGAGGTGATGTCGAACAGTCCGTTGATCGTCGGAGGAGGGCAGAGGCATCATCATCACCAACGATCCTGCAGCTTGACGTGGAGCTGCAAGTTGGACGGCAGCTACGGTCCGACGATCAAACGAAGGAAACTCTCGCGGAATCCGAGCGCGACCAGACCGAACGAGACGACGAGCGTGATGCTGCTGGATTCTCAGAGCGAACGGGCGCATGAGCGGACGTTGCACGAGCTGAGGATCCCGGAGAGTATCATGGTGACCGTCGGCAGAGCGAACACGCCGAACATTCTGTCGGACTCGGTGCGGGAGTTGAAGTACTGCATCGAAGACGCAGCAAGCGGTATGAATCGTCGGGTGATGTCGAGCAGTCGGGAGGAAGGCAAGGAGCACAAACGGCTGTTTTGGCACGCAGCGAGACAACAGCCGCGGATCCTGCAGGTGGACGGAACAGCCGATCCCAGCAGCGCCAGCGAGTGCAGCTCGCCAGAGTACAACGCGGAGGAGAAGGGGAGTGTTAGAGTACCGGAACACTTGTCGTCGATACCGCAGTTGGACGGTATCAACGACGAATCCTCCTGCGACGGTAGTACCTGCACGGAATCCTCTTCGCTCGTCGAATACGAGCACGTTGCGAGCAATGCGTTACGATCGAGACGTTACGATATATACGGATTGATTAGATCGCAGTTGGTGAGCAAATCGAGCGACAGCGAGCCAGCGCAGAAGGAGACCGAAGGAAGAATGGAATACGACGACGACGACGACGACGACGACAACAACGACGACGACAACGACGACGACAACGACGACGACAATGACTCGAGAAAGGAGACGAAGGAGAAAAGTTTAAAGCTGACTTTGGGGGCGATTCCTCAGTTGGACGGGGCCGATGACGTTTCCAGCGACGACGAGTGCATCTCGCCGCTGGAACAGGTCGAAGGCGAGACGACGAGCGGCGTCGCGTGCAGCGTGCGCGTGACGGATCGGCCCGTGACGTGCAAACGATGCCGTTGCACCTACAGAACGCAGGACAGCTACAATCGACACCTCGCCAGTTGTGACATCATGATAACCAGCGACAGCGATTCCGAGACCATGGATAACAAGCTAGCGTCGCCGGACTCGAGATTCTCGCCGAGCATCGGCTCGGTGTCTCCGCAGTTTCTCACTTTGTCCCCGTCCGAGGGGCACACCGTTTCCTCCTCGGACTATCCGGACATGCAGCAGGCTACCTCGCCGCTGGAAGCATCGGTGGCGTCACCTCACCCGGCCATTCAGATTGAGCCGATAGCGCAGGCGATCATCACGCCGCAGATTCACACGCACGCCACCGTGGAGACCGTTCATCAGACTGTGCTCACGTCCAACGATATGATCGTGCAGACGCAGTACACCAGAACGACCACCACGCTGCCGAACACCGCGGCGGTGTTGCCTCAGGAGAGCACCGTCCAAATAACCGAGATCACGGATCCGCCGTCGGTCGCCAGCAGCGATTCTAGCAGCAGCAGCAGCAGCAGCAGCAGCAGCAGCAGCAGCAGCAGCAGCAGCAGCAGCAGCAGCAGCAGCAGCAGCAGCAGCAGCAGCAGCAGCAGTAGTAGCAGCAGCAGCAGCAGCAGCAGCAGTAGCAGCAGCAGCAGCAGCAGCAGCAGTAGTAGTAGCAGCAGCAGCGGCGGCAGCGGCACGTCTCAGCAGAACAACATGGTCAACACGCCGATGAGCTCACCGGACGGTGGAAACAGTTCGCAAACGGTTTCGAGTCCGCAGGTATCGCCGACGTTTTCGCCGAGCGGTGCCCGATCGCTCGCCGCGGCCAACAACTGCGATCATCCCTCGCAAGGGGGCGGCTTGAACTCGCAGCAGGTTCAGCTGACGAAACTGGCGAGATCGAAGTCCGCGAGGGCGCCCAAATCTCGAGCAAAAGGGATAAAAACAGCATCAGCAGCTGGGGGACAGATAGTGAGGAACGGCATGCAACCGCACAGTAACGGGCATCATCACGCCGCTCGGTTCCAACCGATACAGAACAACGCTCCGATCATACAGCTGCAGCAGGCGACTCAGAGACCGAGCGGTCCGACCGTGATACTGCAACAGACCGCGTCGCCCGGTATCGTGTCCGCGTACGTCGAGACGTTGCAGCAACAGCATTCTGGCCAGAATCTTCAGTACGTGACGACGATCGGTGGTCAACACGAGACCGCGTTCAAGCCTCAGTTCATAACGGCCAATCACTTTGTCCCCGGTGCGTACATCCAGGCATCTTCCGACAATCTGCTAGCGTTGCAGAATGGCGGTATATCGATATTGCCGGGCGTGCAGATCGCTCAGACGCAGCCGACGGTCCTCGGGACGATCATTCAGCAACAGCCGAGTGCCATTCAGTGCGGGGTTATCTCGTCGGAGCAGTTGCTGCTGAGCTCGACACCGACGCTGGAGATGTTCACCGATTCCACCGGCAGCATGTTCCTCTCGAACCAGCCGATGTACTACGGTTTGGAGACGATCGTCAGCAATACGGTCATGTCTTCCAGCCAGTTCATGGCTGGCGCGATACCGCAGGTGTTGGCGAGCAGCTATCAAACGACCACGCAAGTTTTCCAAGCCTCGAAACTGATGGAACCGATCGTGGACGTTCAGGGCGTCCCGACGGCGGTGACGGCGGTGCAGTCTGTCCAGAACGTACCTGCAGTGCCAAGCGTGCCGAACGTGCCGAACGTGTCGAACGTGTCGAACGTGTCGAACGTGTCGAACGTGTCGAACGTTGCCAACGTGCCCAACGTGTCCAACGTGTCCAACGTGCCCAACGTGCCCAACGTGCCCAACGTGCCCAACGTGCCCAACGTGACCAACGTGACCAACGTAACCAGCATAGCCAGCGTACCCAATGTACCTAATGTTCCAACTGTTCCTGCCATACCGACCATACCCGCGATGCCCTCCTCCGTCTCCAACTGCGTTTCGAACGTGTCCAATCTGTCGAGCGTCGCGAATATACCGAACGTGTCCAGCGTGCCCAGCCTGTCTGGCGTACCTGGTCTACCTAGCCTACCTGCTATACCTAGTATATCCAATATGCCTGGTATACCACCCTCCAGTGCAACCAACACACCCGGCCTACCCAGTATGCCTAGCATGCCTAGTTTGCCCAGTATACCTAACATACCTAGTATACCGAATATAACTGGCGCGTCCAGTGCGCTCGGCGGAACCGGTGTGTCGAACATGCTCAGCGTGGCCAGCGTGTCGAGCGTGTCGAGCGTAGCCAGTGCGTCCGGTATACCCAACTTGCCTATCGCACCTACCGTCCCTGCGGCGCCCACCGCACCTACCGCACCTACCGCACCTACCGCACCTCCCGCACCCAGCGTACTCAACGCGTCCAACGTCTCCAATATACTCAACCCAGCAGCTAATTTGCCCAACGCTTCGAACGTGACCAACAACAGCGTATCGGCTGTACCGACTGTACCGCCTATATCGGCCGTTCAGACCATGTCGAATGTTGCCACCTTGCCATCCAACGTCGGGAACGTCGCCGATCTGTCCACGGTGTCTGCCGGTGGTTACGTGGTCGTGAATCAGTCGACACCTATGGCGGAAGCAGCCATCGCAACGCAGCAGATTGACGTTTCTGCGACGCCCGAGCGAATCTTTGCCCCAGTTAGCTGCAACAGCAACAACAATAACAACACCTTGCCATCGGTGTCGTGTCAGAACACCGTGGTGGAACCGATGCAGCATTCGTCGATCCATCTACCACCAGATACCTGTTCGCCGGAGACGTCGCCTCTGGCAAGAGTCGCGTGCCAAGAGACCGGCAAGTCGCTACAGACGTCGCTGCCAATGATACCGAGAGTGGCCGTACGACCTAGTCCCGTATCAAACTGCGTCGTGCAACCTAGCAGCGGACCGTGGAAAATCACCGAATCCGTGTTTGCCTCTGAACACCAACAGATGGTTAACAACAACGTCAATAGCAACAACAACGTCCGGCCGTACTTCGACTCGAAGCACGTGTCGGAGAACACCAGTATGATCAAGTCCAGCCTATCGTCGCCCAAAATACCCCCGCTGCCCAATCACTGTATAACTCAGAGGGACATCATTGTAAATAAGTTGAATCACGATGTAAATAGTATGCATAATGGTTACAGCGGTGCCGTGCCGAGCGTGAACGCCGTCAATGTAAATACGAGTAGCGGTAACAACAACAACAACAACAGCAGTAGCAGCAGCAGCAGCAGCAGCAGCAGCAGCAGCAGCAGCAGCAGCAGCAGCAGCAGCAGCAACAGCAGCAACAGCAGCAGCAGCAGCAGCAGTAGTAGTAGTAGCAGCAGCAGCAGCAGCAGCAGCAGCAGCAGCAGCAGCAGCAGCAGCAACAGCAGCAGCAGCAGCAGCAGTAGCAGCAGCAGCAACAGCAACAGCAACAGCAACAGCAACAGCAACTCGGTCGCGATCGCGATCGCGAGCTCGGCCATGCAGAGCAAGATCGCGATGTCAACCAGCAACGTGCCGACTAGCCGGCCGATGAACAGAGTGCTGCCGATGCAGGCGGTGACGCCAAAGCAGGACACGGCCAAGAGCATGCAAAAGACGGAGATGATGATGATGATGGAGGAGCCGACGAAGCCGGTGGTCAAGCCGGCGGAGCCGGAGCAGAAGCTCGCGACCGAGTCCGAAAAGAAACAGCAAGCGGTGATGGAGGCTGTGGCACCGACGGTGAAGAAGGATAACCATACCGCCATAAACGGCGTGATGAACGAGACGCTGAACGGGAAGCTGAACGGCGAGACGATATACAACGACGAGAAGAAACTCTCGTTGAAGGAGAATCTGAAGCTGGAGCTGGACAAGGAGAAGCTGCAAAACGCCTCGCTGAAAATCGTGCTGCAGAAGCAGCTGCAGGACGGTTCGTACAAAATCACGCACAACATGAAGGCAATGACGCAGAGCAAGAAACCACCGCAGGTAACCTCCGTCGAGATACTGCCGTCGAAACAGATGCCGCAGATCACGTCGTTGCAGCTGTTGCCAATCAAGACGTTCACGTTGAAGACGAACAAGATCGAGGAGGAGAAGATGAAACCTTCCGGCGTAGTGGACAGCAACAACAAGTTCAACTTGCTGAAGAACAAAACACCGCCGATCGCCGTGAAGAAGCCACGAGTGGTGAACAAATCGATGAAACCTGTGCCGCAACAACAACAGCAGCAGCAGCCGGGCTTGCCGAACGTCGCTCAACAAACGCAGAAGAACGTCGTGAAAGGGCCGACGCTGATGTACGAGATCAAGTCGCAGGACGGTTTCATTCACACCGCCTCGTCGATGGCCGAGGTGTGGGAAACGGTGTTTCAAGCGGTGCAGAACGCTCGAAAGGCTCACAATTTACCCCCGCTGCCCCACAATCCTCTCACCGAGAACCTGGGCCTGGAGAACAACGCCACCGTCTATTTGGTCGAGCAGCTACCGGACGTGAACAGATGCATCAGGTACAAACCACGGTTTCACGATTTGGCACCGCCGAAGCCCGGTGAAGTGGAGAGCGACTTGCTGAGGGCAAGCGTGAACGGTGCTGCCCGCGCGGAACCCTTCAGAGGGAGGAAAGTTCACGACATGTTCAGTTGGCTGGCGTCCAGGCACAGACAACAACCAAAAATGATCGCCATCTCCGAAGCCGAGTCCAGGTAAAACGTCGATCCGTCGAATCGATTCTCCTTTCTTTCTTTCTTTTTTGCCATCTCTTGTTATTATTCTTGTAAAATGCGTAAAACTTTAATTTCTTTTAGGTTTAGTTACGTACCATACGCATAGCTACAATTGCTACATCGTAGAGAGAAATTATTCAGTTTATCCTTGTTCGATTGTTATTTCAGACGAGTGGCAAGTACCAATCTACCAATGGCGATGCGCTTCAGAATACTGAAAGAAACGTCGAAAGAGTCGGTCGGAGTGTATCACTCTCACATACACGGCAGAGGTTTATTTTGCCTGAGAGACATCGAAGCTGGAGAGATGGTTATCGAGTATGCCGGTGAGGTACGTACTGTCTTATATATGTACAAAATGAGTAGAAAAAAGAACTTTTTTTTTTTCGTGCTTCGGCGAGTACTATCTACCCTAGAAGTGACGAACCCTTTTTTTCTACCCCTATCCTTTTGCATCCGGCACACGATCTTGATTTATATAATCTCGAGTGATATTTCATAAATCCTGCTTGTAGGTGATTCGAGCCTCGTTGACCGACAAGCGAGAAAAATATTACGACAGTAAGAACATAGGATGTTACATGTTCAAAATCGACGATCACCTGGTCGTTGACGCTACGATGAAAGGGAACGCAGCCAGATTCATTAATCACTCGTGCGAGGTATCGTATCTGTTTATTCGCTCGGTTCTCCTCGAAAGAGAAGAGTGTACGTTTGACGAGCAAAAAGTACGTTTGATGACGCACGCGGATGCGCTCATCTAATTCTCTAACGACTGGAACGTCTCGTATTTCAGCCAAACTGTTACTCGCGAGTGGTAGACATCCTAGGTAAGAAACATATTTTGATCTTCGCCCTCCGTCGCATTACCCAAGGAGAAGAGTTAACGTATGACTACAAATTTCCTTTCGAGGATATCAAGATTCCATGTACCTGCGGCTCCCGCAGATGTCGTAAATACCTCAATTGAGACTGCATATACAGCTATCGTAAGCAACCAGCCGGCACAGCAGAAAATATTGTGCTATAATTAATACGCGCTTTCGAATAGGATTCGTTTTATTGAACGTTATTCATTTTAATCGTCAAACTATTTTCAGAGATCGCAGCTTTTTATTACAATAAAGGGAATAGATATACATTTAAAAATATTAGAAGGCCAGATATAGTACACAAAACATCGCGTTATGACAATGTTACTTTTAAACAACTACGCTCGGTAGTTGATTTAAGGGGTATACTTATAGCAATAAACGATTGAAATATGTCCTGCTTTCGTACCCAACGAGACTCGCGTGCTTCTCAAACGCGCTCGTTGAAGTGTGTTACTTTTTATCCACGCCTGTGCTTTCATGCACGTCTTTTAGACTCTGCGTATTATCTTGACTATCGAGGCTTAAGTGTACAAGTTATCGTCACTTTACACTAAATGGCAAATGCTTTTAGCTTGTATTTACACAGACAAACACAAACACGAACACACACGTATATACATACATACATACATACATACATACATACATACATACATACATACATACATACATACATACATACATACATACATACATACATACATACATACATACATACATACATACATACATACATACATACATACATACATACATACATACATACATACATACATACATACATACATACATACATACATATATACAATATATATAAATTTCTTCCTTGTAACATTATATTTTATAATTAACATTTTCGATTATAAATTTCGCAATTTTGCGCGTAATTGGACCAAGTTCCATCCTGCGAAACTGAGCAAAATTGATGGTCTCTACTTGGGAGAACAAAAAGTTAACTTTTATCTACGACATGACTACGAGTTATCCGCCGGAATTTGCGAAACGAAAAGACACACGACTTTGCAATTTAAATGTTACGACGTAAATCTCGAGTTTACACGTAACAATCAGACAGTTGTGTATTTTTAAATATTTTACGTAAATGTAAAATTTAGTGTACAGTGTACGACTAACTTCGTGACATTTCACGTCTGATGTAGGGCCAGATTTCAAATGTTCTTGTAAAATATGTAATTGTTAGATTAGACACTTGTCTTGATGTAAGTACATCTACCGATTTAACTTAAATTAGCCACGTAGGTGTTAGGAAACAAAAAAAAAAAAAAGAGAGAGAGAGAGAGAGAGAGAGAGAGAGAGAGAATGAAACAGGGAGAGAGAAAGAGAGGAATGGGAATATAGGAAAGAGAAAATGGTAAGAAGAAACAGTTCCCTAGAGTGGGATACTGTTTGAAGGTGTACCTACTTTGGCAGACATTGATGATATTTTAAGTCTTATAATAATGTAAAAAGAAGAAACGAAACGAAAAGGAAAAGGAAAAGGAAAAGGGAAAAGAAAAAGAAAAAGAAAGAACGAGGAGGATGGGGAAGAAGGGAGGGGGGCTTGCTTTCCCAAGAAATTAAAGCCTGTTGATTTATTTCGAATGAAAGGTTACGTACGCGCAATATTATTTTGATATGTTTTTTATAGATTTTTAAACGATGCACCCATGCGTTTTGTGCTTCCGCCTTGCCAATATTAATCTTATTATCTTTATTTTTGTATTCGACGAACGTGAATCGCTAGATAAGAGCCGAGAGTGAAACTTTCATTTTTCTTTTTTAAGCAGAAACTCGATGGTTACAACAACGGTACCGTTCTGACCGTGTCATGTTGCGAGGAAAATCAATCCGTCAATCTCTTTTCGTAGTTTCTGTACAAAATTTTGTTCAACGACTACAACCACGCGTATAATCAATTACGTTGACACAGATTATAAAAAAAAAAAAAAAAAAAAAAGATGATTAGATCATTGTTTCGAGTAAACGTTTTCTAGAATGTGAACATTTCTAGAAAATATTTGTGATATTTTCCCATACTGGGGAAAGTTATAAATGTTCTTTATAGGAATATATTTCAGACTTTTACGGATATATGTGTGTATGTGTATATATGTATATATGTACATATACATATATATCACATATGTAGACGCATATACACACATACACACACACACACACACACACACACACACACACACACACACACACACATATATATATATATATATATATAAAACGTATTCCGTAAAAAGCACCTTTCTGTGAAATGCAGTTTTGCCTTACCTACGCTTTAAACCCGGTGATAGATTTAGAATACTACCCCGATGACTTATATTCAAACTGAAAGAAGAAAAAAAACGAACGAAAAAGAAAAAAAAAGGAAACTAATTGTGTCTATGTATCCATTAAGCTATGATAAAGTATTTTAGTGCGGTTAATCAATTTCTGCCGAGGTGGTTGTCCCTTAAATTTGGTGCTCCATGGACACCGTTAAGTGCACTTTACACGAAAAAATGGCCTAGAGTAAGAAATAATAGGTGGCAGCGGGAGAAGAGTTTGATAATAATATGAAATGCGTTATACGAGAAAATATCGATCGCGAATTTATTTAACGAAATAATATAAAGAGATAAATGATGGCAGGAACATTATTTGAGCACGCGAGTATTTGTCGTCGGTCGTGCAACATTTTAATCGGCCTGGTTTGGTACAAAATGCGTATGCTGATTTGTAAAAAGTTACGAAACAAGGAGGAAAAAAAGAAGAAGAAAATAGAAACTTGTTCTGGTCACGAGAAATTGCCATTTTTTAGGTATTCTGAATCGTATTCTGAATCATTTTTTTTCTCTTTTTTTTTTTTTAAATATTATGATTGCCAATAATGGTTAGCTATTATTGGAAGATGAATATTGTTAATATAATGATAATTAATTTTAATCTGTATAAAAAAGAAAAAAAAAAGAAAAGAAGAAGAAGAAGTAATATGATATAAGAAAAGTAATTTACTTGAAAATATAATAGCAATGTTAGATATTTTATTGATATTTATTACACTTATGGATGACGGTTCTAGGATTAACGAGATTTACTAATTACATTAAACATGATTTAGAGTGCATGATGCACACACGATGGTCTAATATTGTTGAAGAGATACGAACGTCATCTTTTTGTGGGGAAGAGAGAAGAGCTCTTCGAAAACGAAAGGGGAGAAAAGAAGAAGAAAAAAAGAAAGAAAGAAAGAAAGAAAGAAAAAAGTAACGAATTCTTGTAATTGTTACACGATATCACCACGAACAATTTAGAATTACGAGATATAAGCGATGTATTTCACTATAGTTTATATTCCCATAACAGATTATTAGTATCTCTCTATGATGACTGTAACGATAATCTACAATGGGTATATATATTTACACATGTCGGTAGATAAATTAAGAACACTGTTTTTTAATTATTTTTTTATTTATAAAATCCATATGGAATATCGTATGCACCAAGAAAGATAAAAAGAAGGGGGGGAGGGGGAAGAGAAAAAAAAAAGTAGGCGTTTTAGTGGCCGCGTGTGACAGGATGTGGAAAATTATTTCTCTGTGAGGAAACTTTTATCTCGCGCTTTTTTCTGAAACATACTCTATATCTTTTTAAATGATTCTCTATTCTCGCAAGGAGTGTGTACAAGCTCCTCCTTAGTATTATGCATCTAGCCTTCATTATTATGGTTATTATAATTACGATTATGATTATTATTATTACTATTATCATTATCATTATCATCTTTGTCACTGTCATCGTCGTCATTCTCATCATCATCAACGTCATCGTCATCATCATCGATTAATTGTAATCTACGCGAGAAGATGGCATAATACACCGCTACTCATATTGTGCACCGTTTGTTTAAACTACATACACCTGTTTGCACCTTGAAAAAGCGACTCGCGCGAAAAAGAGAATAAATTTGGACGTGAGGGGGAGGGAGAGGGGGAGAGAGAGAGAGAGAGAGAGAGAGAGAGAACTCAAATAACTAAATAAATAAATATATATATATATATATATGTATACTTCACTTGAAGCTAAACATGTTTTAGGTAAGAGAGAAAAGTGTTGGATATGTGCTAGTTTGGTGTGATAATGAGATGAACGATTGTATTATTCATCATGGACCCGTACGGTGCCCGTTATTACTTTTTACGACAATTTCAAAAGAAAAGAAAAGAACATCGCAGCGTTGTATCCTCTTGTAATCGAGTGTATCATGTCTTCGAGAGTCTTTAGGGTTAGTTTCTTGACTTTATCGGCAAAACTAAGCAATTTTCGAACGGAACGAAACGAAGCGAGACGAGAAACGAAAAAAAGGAAAAAAAATATAATTTAAAATGTAAAACGCTTTTTAGGATCGTGTATAAACGAAACGAAACGAATCGAAACGAAGAAGAGAAGGAAAGAGTAGGGAATAGTATTATTCTAACGTTTAAACGAATTGCAGAATTTCGAATGTTGTATTTGTTTAAATGAAAGAAAGAAAGGAAGAATAGAGAGATATAAAAGGGAGGAAAAAGGCAAAAGGCGGCGAAAGGAAAAGTAAACGATTGATGAATTTCAAAATAAAAGGGAAGGGGAGAAAAAAGATGAGAGAGACAGGAAAGGGAACGAAAGAAAAATTGAAAAAAATTGTCTGTGATTATCAGTCATAATAATCTTTAGGTCGACATATTTTTTAGAGAATATTTTTTAGCAAATTACAAAATTTATGATATATCCCTATTATTGATATGATATTGGATCAGACACGTTACGCATAATATTAAAATAAAGTAAAATGCAAAAAAAGGAGACGAAAAAGGAGTGAAGGGAGGAGAAGAAGAAGAAGAAGAAGAAGAAGAAGAAAAAGAGGAAGAAGTAAAAGTGGAGGAGGAAGAGGAAGAAGAAGAAGAATTGAAACTGTAAAAGTTGCAAACTGTTTAATAGAATTATGAATAGTTGAGATCGATGGCTGTTGTAAAATATTCAGTGTTTGGACAAATAATTATTAAAAACTATTTATAATATCGATTAATATCGAGGTACGATATTATACATATATATATATTATTGTATCGCATACTATGGTAGCGTTTCTATCTCTTTTGCGTTTGCATATTCATCGGAATAGATTATAGAAGAGAGAATTGGTCGTAGGCCCATACAAGACAAAGTCGTGACGAATGTAAAATTAAAACGAAGAGACGCTGCGGGATAAATAGCACGTATTTACTCTGCACGCGTTCAGCGTGTAAATTGTCGTTATAAAATCCATCTACTTATTGTAGAAAACTTATTAAAGTAATCGTAATGTTTACATTAACCAGATGATATGCATACCACATAGACACACACACACACACACACACACACACACACACACACACACACACACACACACACATAACTACTGCTTTCATCACATGAGATACATTATACACACACCTACACGTACACACACAAAAAGAAAAAAAAAGGAGATAAAACACTGTACACCCGTACGCCCATGTTTTTGTAATTAAATGTTTTGTTAGTATTATATGAGAAATTAACAGAATAAAAACACAAATGGAAGTATAAACATGTATGTTCCGTGCTGTGTGAAACTACCCTGAAACTGCGCTAAAACTGCTACTACCGCGTGTTATGCGTATCTGTACAGGTATACGCGGTATTGTTCGAAATGGAATGGAAGCTGAAACTCTCGAGAATTCTGGTTTTACCGTAGAATTCTCGTTAATCGTCAGGACAGGTTTTTGTTTTCCCTTTCTTTCTTTTCGCGCCGATTTCTATCTTTAACAAGCGACGTGTCCGATCGAAACGCCACGAGGGAAAAAGAAGAGTAATAAAACGCCTCTATTAGAGAACTTCGATTCCGTCTCGTTGATTTTAAATATTGTCAGCGCGCAATTAGTTGAAGCGTAAAGCGGCAATCTTATCTCCTCTTTGTCCGTTCTCGTAAACGAGTAGACTGGCAAAGAGTAGTACCATACATCGTAATCTATCGTACATATGCTGCTAATAAGCCGTTTACATGTTCATTGTAACAGCGACGTGCGTTACAGATCGTGCCTCTATTTCGCTCGTGAGAATACTCTTCTTTTGTTTCCCCTCCCCCGGTGTGGGTTTTTCCTTTCTCTCTTCTTTCTTTTTTCCTTAATTTTTCTCGTTTCTTGTTTGTTTGCTTAATGTATGCATTCGATTGAGCGCGCGTCGCTGACTCATGCGCGTTGCTCGGTTGTTGTGCGTACCTCGTCTAAAACGAGGAACAAAAAAAAGGAGAAGAAATTTTCTTGGAAAGTAGAATCAATGAGAGAGTATGTGTGCGTGTGCGTGTGCGTGTGCGTGTGCGTGTGCGTGTGCGTGTGCGTGTGCGTGTGCGTGTGTGTGTGTGCTCGAGCTTACTCAAAAAGTTTGGCGCGTCGCTGATAATCGGAGAGGGCAAGAGAAAAACGTCGTCCTCTAGCGTAATTTCACAAAATTTATTTCGAAATGAATTTTCGGAGACGATGCAACGACAGTCATACTGAATGTAAATTCGAATCGAACTTTTTCTTTTTTTCTTTTCCATGTTTTTAGTTATACTCGTTTCGTAGCGAAAAACGAAAGGAAAGAAACTGCTAACTAAATTCTGTGATTTTTCAGCAGCAAGTCAGTGTTAAGAGTCTCGAGGGGAAACGTACGACAAGCAAACGATTCTAAAAAACTCTGGTAACGATCAATCGGCATTCACGGTAACATATCGCATTTATCTCATTTGAGTGAAATACAACGGCGGGATAAGATAGCGCGGGTGAAGATCATAGAAGCACAGTATGTTGTAACGACAGGCATACATTATTATCGTTAGTTTCGCGTGTATTGTTACGGCACAGTCCTTCCACAAACTATCTTAATCGCATTATTAAATGAACGTAGAGTAATAGAAACGTTAGACGATGTAGATACAATGTAAATACGATAATGTGTCGCTTGACAAGTAAAATTTTATTAATACATTTGCTCGTTTCGTATTTAAAAATAAAAGGGAAGAAAAAAGAGGATATAACAATGCTGGAATTTATTATTTAGGGATGTGCATTACAAGTTTAAAGAATACTAACGACTCTCAGACAAAAAGGGAAAGGTATTTTTAATAAAATCGATTATTAAGTAATTCAGTGTTATTTAAGCGTAATGATAAATCATGATCATTTAAATATGCAAATAAACATATATATATATATATATATATATATATGTGTGTGTGTGTGTGTGTGTGTGTGTGTGTGTGTGTGTGTGTGTGTGTGTGTGAAATAAACGAGAGAGAAAAAAAAAAGAACAAGAGCATGGTCGATTTATTGCCTATCGGCAGATTCACGTTTATTAGCATAAACGAACAAGTACTATATTCGCGTATCGGAGATTCTAAAAGGCGCGTTACCGGCGGCAACATCATCGTACTCGAACGTTTCCATGGAACAGTGAATAACCTCCTCGTTCTCACGTACGGACACTTAAGAGGCATGGTTATCTTACTCTTCCCTCTCCTTTTACTTACAACTCGAGCGAAGCCGAAGCCAAGGCGTTATACACACGCGGACGTTTCGCCGCGCTCTTTGTTTTTTTCTCTGTCGGTTGTTCTCCAAGCATCAAAGTGCTATATACGCGCTGTAATGTAACAGTTCTTACCTCTCGTCGCCGCTCTGTCGGCAACGAGCCGAGGGTTTCGCGCTCTTCCACTCACCTCTCCTTTTTCTTCCTTTCCGTCTTCACTTTCGCGCCATCATCTTCTTCGTCGCCCGTCGCCCGTCGCCCATCGCCCGTTGCCCGTTGCCCGTTGCCCGTTGCCCGTTGCCCGTTGCCTGTCGCCCGTCGCCATCGCCATCGCCATCGCCATCGCCATCACCATCACCATCGCCATCGCCATCGCCATCGCCATCACCATCACCATCACCATCATCGCCAGAGCTGTGGCTTTTTTACTGTGCCTCTCTCAGTCAGTTGGCTCAACGACGACGCAGCTTTCGTGCATCCCTTTTCGTTCCCACAAGCGGCGCTGTGGACGACAAGGTGTTAGTCACCTCAAGGACGTTCGCTGTAATTGGGATAGGTCGGATAGATACGTCAGACAGGAGGAGAGGGAGAAAGGGGGATGGATGGAGAGAGAGGGGGGGAGGGGAGGAAAGAGCAAGATAGAACAGAACAGAACAGAACAGAACGGTGGGGACGGAACGGGACGGGGTGGACGAGGTTAAAGAGGGGGAGGTACGTTGAGAGTAGAAAAGTGGAGCGGGGAGGGAGTCGGAAGGGAAGGTGGGGAGGCGCTGTGACGAAAGTACGCGAGAGCGAGACGGACGCCAGCAGAGTCGAAGAGAACTAGCGGTGATGCGTGCGTTTCTGTAAATGGCGCCTGGCTGAGCGTCGCGCGTCACGGTGTGTGCTGTGACTCTCTTTCTCTTTCTCGTGGCGCAGCCGTGAGCGCACCAGCGCACCAGCGGTAGAGAGCAGTGCGAGCAGGGTCCGCGCGCGTCGTCCTCGTCGTTCTCGTCGTCGTCGTGCGTCGTGGTCGTCGTGGTCGTCGTCGTCGCCGTCGTCGTCGTCGCCGTCGCCGTCGTCGCCGTCGTCGCCGTCGTCGTAGTAGTGGTCGTAGTAGTACCGTAGTGCATCAGTTCTGGACCGAAGGTTGTGCGGTGAGATACGCGCGAATCCCAGATGCGAGTGCACGGTTGTTACCGGTGACATCTTTCTCTCGTGATTGGCCATGGCGTGTTGTGCCGCGTCTGTCGCAAGTGAACGTCGACGTTAGTGGATACTCGGCGTTGAGTCCGCGGCATTGGCATGCATGCAACATGGAAGAAGGTGCGTTAGTGCTACGACGATAGTGGTTTCCAAGCGAGGAGAGTTCCGCGACAGCAACGCCGCCTGCACACGGAACGGAAAAGTATATCTCGGAGCTGTTATCGTCTCTCCTACTTCTCTTCTCTTTTCTCTTCTCATCTTCCTCCCCCTTTATCCTTGCCCTTACTATCAACAGTGAGCCGCTTCTTCGCCTTTGTTCGCGGATCCGCTGCGAGCTCGTTGCCACGGGCACTACGGTGGCCGCCCCGCAGGTAAAGACCGATTCAGGGCCGACACTGTCACAGTGTGTGATGTGAGCGTGTGTGTGCGCGCTCGTGTGAGTGCGCGCGGGCGCACCACCGAGTCAGACGGGAAGGATAGATCGAAAGGAAAAAGGAGAATGCTCGTCACGATGCGCCGTTTCGTCGAGTTTCGTCATTCTCGGTGAGAATGAGGAGTAAGGCGAAAGAGGAGTAAAAAGAGTGCGAGGTTAGGAAGTCGAGTCTGTTCGCTGATCGAGAGTCGGCGGCGACTAGATGAAAATGTAATTAAATTTCGTTCCGCTCGGCTGACGTGAAACTGTGCGCCAGTGTAAGTAAGTCTCTCGTACTACACTAGATATACTGTACACACGCGCGCGTGTGTACGTACATACGCGTAATACATCCGAATGAAATGCGAAATATTTCAGTAGTATACGCACGACGCGAGCTGAAAATAGATGCCAAAGATAGACCGAGATGAGAAGAGGTAGTTGACCGTTCACTTTTTTTCCTACGTATCTCTCTTACGTACGCGTGTATGCACGTACGTGCGAAAAAATCTATGGATCGCGTTTTCGGTCTGTATCGATTTTATTTCGAAAGCTCTGCCATATGCAAGTGTGCGTGCAATATCGATAGGATCGAACGACGTTGAAACGATTTATCGAAACGAAAACGACGTGTGTATTTATATTTGTTGCACGACTGTCGTTCAGAGCTGCGTAGACATTTTGACGTTGTGCGTGAAAACGTACGACGAGAGACTCGAAAGGCTCGTACACGTAAAATCGTTAGGCTCGAGTTGTTCTACGCGTAAAAGCGCGGTCGGTATTATCGTCGATTACGGTGGTGGAGTAGTAGTAGTAGGAGAAGACGGTGCGTTCGCGGTCTTGCAATCAGCATCGTGAATCAACCGTGCGTAGGATTTGTCGTCGTCGTCGTCGTCGTTGTCGTTGTCGTTGTCTTCGTCGTCTTCGCAGTGAAGGAGATTCTCTTTCGTGCGAACCCGTGGAAACCTGTTCTCCGTCGCGAGTTATTTCGATCGCAGCGATCCACGGTTTAATTTCTGCCTTGAATGTGAGGATGCGCATGCGTCGCGACACGGCTGCTTTGCTATTCTCACCGAATAATTTACGACACGTGAGCTCCACGGGATCGAACGCGTTCGTGACACGAGCGATATGTATTGTATATGAATCAAAGATACGTGTGCTTATCTGAACTGAAAGCGAGATACGTACTTAGGCGTGACCTGACGTGACGCGACGCGACTGTACGTAGTAGTAAGTGCAACGTGAATAGCTAACGATCGCTCCTCAAAGTTACCATCGATCGGACCGCAGATTCGTTCGATGAATTTGTCGTTCGACGTGCCGTTCTTACGTTTACCGCGTAATCGTCTGGAACTGCATGCTCCAGTACCAACGATTACACGACGATTATGATATATTGCTTGTTTCTCGGATCATTGTAATTGCCTTTAGGATCGATAAGTTACGATAATGCGGTGTAAGGCAAATTATCCCACGACACGAGAACTGTGAACTTTACGAGCGTGTCACTCGACTTGGTGAGATACTCGGAGATGGAGCGAGATGGAGTATCGTTCGTGAATCGCCCACCTATATAAAACTTGAAATTTGCAAACTTTCCAGTTTTCGTTCCATGTGATTTCGGTGAACGCGTTAGAGACGCGTTTAAAGTCGAGGTTTCTTCCAAAATGAATCCCTTAATCAATCTAGGCTTTCATTTGATTTGTTTTTTTTTGTTTTTTTTTTTTTTTTTACTCAAATTCAACCCTTTGAACTCGTACGTCACACTGATGAGGTTGTTTTGAAAGTCATCACGCTTTAAAAAATTACAAAAGATAAATTAGATTGTAATAATAAATAGATAAAAAGAAACGTTGGATTTTACTGCTGTACGTTAATTTACCTAATTCACCTTGACACTAGAATGGTCAGTTTTCAGAGTGACCAATTTCTAATTTTTGTTGGATCTTTTACTGAGGTAAAATGTATAAATAAAAGCTTGTGTATTTTTATTATTTTCCAAGTTCTTTATTTTTTTTTTTTTTTTACTTTAATGAAAACGTTACGGTTTAATTGCCGGTAGGTCTAGCGTTAAAATAAATACGAGTGGACGCGTGACAAAATTCGGAGTTTGAAGGGTTACATTTAATAATATGGTAAAATGGAGCAAATCTTTGAATCATACGACAAGTAGATCAAATGTGATGCTTATAATCGCCAATATTGTTTTCGAAAGTTTATCTATTCGTCTATCAGTAATAACAACAACAACAACAACAACAGCAATAGCAATAGCAATAATAATATTTCCACGAGCGTGTGAACGAGCTAAGAAACGAAAGAAATCTTTGATTTCCGTCAGCACTTATCTTTCTGGGAATACGTGGCCCAGAGTCGGCTGCCGCAATAACCATGCAGACTCACAATCAGTCAGCCTGGTGCAACGTGGTAGGGGATATAGGTGGGGATAGGATTGTTACAATGATCCAGAGTGAAAGAACGTTACAATGATCCGTGGTACAGTGCACTTTCGCGTATTACGGTGAATATTATGCATCGTCGAGTTGATTTCATTTTCTTCGGGGTTGCGTTAACCGTTAACCGTTAACACGTCGAGTGCCGAATTCAATTTTCAGTAGACTGTACCAAAATGCCTCGGAGAGCTAAAGAATATATAGTTGTGTTACGTATCTTGCAAACTCTACGCGTGCACCAGAAATGGCACGTGAAATATGCGAAACTATGTATTTTTTAACTTTCTCGATGCTTGAAATTTATTTATCACGTGTGTACAATAAATTTTGAAACCAGAAAATACACTATATATCGTGCAACAACAAAAAAAAAAAACTTTTCGTGTTAGAAATTCACAAAAATAAGGAAGAAATCAAAGCATAAATAATCAAAGCGAAAGTACCAAATTAGGTTATAGTCGATTTCAATCAGCCACCATGCTGCGTTACGTGCTTAATTAACAGCAACTACCAACGTCGCAACTAACAATTGTTGCAAGCAATTTTTGCGTATGTGGCCGAAAATACGCGCACTTTGATTTTTCACGGATAAACAACGTGATCCAGGCATGGTAGATTTTTGCAGTACCTGTCGTACTTGCTGCAACTACTGTAACTGGCTTAGTTCTGTAATGGCTTCACCATGTTTCTATTTACTGGCTCTCTCGGTATCGCTTACAATCAGTTGCGTTTCGCGCGTTTTTTGCTCCCCGCTCCGCGGAATAACGATTATGCATTTCGGTTTTAACGAAACTTGTCGACTAAGTGTTGACGTTAAAAGTGAGGTTAACGTTCGATGGCTCTGTGTGTGTGTGTGTGTGTGTGTGTGTGTACACATATGTATATATATTACTCATTCTCGTCAAACGTGTTACACACGTTTGTCCTTACGCGAAATATGATTTCGTAAAAAGTGCTCATGCAAGTGCATGAGATGGTGATTCTCAGGTAAACAAAAGAACTTTCGCTGCTCGGTGCACTGATGCAGGGCAAACGATGAACCAACTCTGAGCGATGCAACGACTCGAGGCGCGCGTCCGACCAGAGTAACGTTGCGTGGCGAGGAATATCTCTCGTATTTCTACGACGTTCCTCGTCTCTTCGACGAGAAAAAGTTCCGCCAGAGTCGTTGCATTACGCGCATGACCATTTTTTTCACATACACTGAAATAGCACGTTGCTCCTTTCCATCGTTCGCGTGCAATTCTCTCTCTCTCTCTCTCTCTTTCTCTCTTTCTCTCTTTCTCTCTTTCTCTCTTCCTCTTTTCTCTCGTTCATGATTCACCGAACGGCGGTTGATTGTCATCCAGCGCGTTCCGTCGTCCTTGGTACGCACGTCGAATCTTTTCCGTAGATTCGACTTTTACAAATCACGGGACGTATCGAGGGACGATCAAAGGGAGAAGAAACGAAAATTGCATTTCGCCATCTCCGCGGGGAAGAGTACGTTTTACCCGATGTAGAAATATCTCGCGTAGCCCGAGCCGAATGGTTGTTGCTATGTGCGGTTTCTTGCTCTTTCCCGTGCACGAGGTCGCTCGTTGCTTTTTAAAATTTCTACACGTTTCAGAGATAATCGCACCTCGCTTGCCTTTTTTCCTCCTTTTTCCCCTTTCTCTCTTTCTCTCTTTCTCTCTCTCTCTCTCTCTCTCTCTATTTATTCATTCATTCATTCATTCATTTTCTCTCCTTCTTTTTTTTCCTTATTCTCGTCACGATGAAATTCACGCAGGGAATCGAATCTCCCGATGCCGGTTTCGCATTCGTGCCACGCGATTATTGAATTTTCCTATAAATAGCGCGCTACAAACGAAACAAAGGTTATTAATATTGCCGTTCTGAAATACACGTACACCGTGCCGTAGTAGAGCAGCGCGAGAGGAAAAGCTCGGTGTGAGTGAGGGCTGAGGGGGCGGAGGGGTGGATGGGTGGGGAAGGGAGCGCAAGAATGGCTGCTAACAGTGGCCACAATGCCAAACGACCTAGGAACTCGACTGTCGTTTCCTTTACGGTACATTTTATTACCATTGCCAATCAATGAGACACTGGGCAGGCGGCCATCGGTTATGAAACGATTCCGCTGAAATTCGGCGGCCGAAACGGTTCCGAGACTCGACATCGCATCGACGAAAAATGTCGACGAAAAATCTCTTACGCGCCTGTGATTTTACGGGCCTGTTCGCTCGGCGGCCTGACCGCGCTCTTTCGTCACGACGGTGGAGACGGACATCCGCGTCGAAGGAGCAGACACCGCGCGCATTTCGACGAATTCGGGAGGACTAGCTGTTTACCTTTGCTAGAAAAAACACTGGTACTACCAAGGACTAGAATAGCATAGAATTTTCATCAGAGATATTGTATAAAGTAAGGGGAAGCAGGGAAAACGGTAAAATACAATAAAAGCTTTTATTTGTGTATTTCATAAAAAATCATTTAAATCAGTGTAAAGACACATACTGTTTTACGTTTGTAATGTATCTAACAAAAATTATGAATTAATCATTTTGACCATTTCGGTAGTTCCGACGTTAAGATCCAAGCAAACGTCCGTCACCTGTTTTCACGTGGAATTTTCGAACGAGTATCGCCTACTATTGCGAGTTTCACGCATATCTCGTCAGTTCTGTATCGATTTGCGATTTTCATCGCAGTTTGCGACCGACGTTTGCTTAGACATTCAAGCAAAAGTCAACCCCGTCGGAGTCCCTAGGGACCTACCGGCGTGGCAGTCAACGCGTCGCAACGGAGAAACCTTTTCGGTTCAGTGCTCGGAACTCGGTCCCGATCCTGGTCAAATCTGTTGCTAACCGCGTCCAATCGAAGCGGCGAATCGACGCTTTGGTCGACGAGAGTCACTGAGGAGCGCGTCGAGATGCTCGCGCATGCAACTCGTCGTCGTCGTGACGCTACTGTCCTACGTGTATCACTACATATACCAGTTACATGCACGATATATATATATACATCATACATACATACATACATACATACATACATACATACATACATACATACATACATACATACATACATACATACATACATACATACATACATACATACGTACATACATACATACATACATACACGCATACACGCATACACGTATACACACACACATACATACATACATACATACATAAGTATAGACAGAGCTATGCGAGACTACTCTGCAACCTACTACTCTTTTAATAGACGACGGAATAGACCTATAGACACTCGCTAGACGTGGCGCGTCGCGCCTCGCGCGTCGTCCACGGTCAATGCTTGGCACATGGCGACATCGGCACTGAGAGAACGTTGAATGAAATATTTTCGAGAGCGGATCCGGTTGCGTTCGCACGCGTCCGTCCGTCCGTCCGTCTTCGACATGGCTTCGACGACGGTTTTATCGTTTTATCGTTTTATCAAACAAACGATCGGTACCGATCGAGCTTCCGTTTCGATGTCTTTTCACAATCGCACGGCACAATTTCATTCGAAGCGAAAGTCTGAAAACTTTCTGAATACAAATTATTCTCGCGTTTGGAAGGAGATATGAAATATACACACATACGTGCGATACCGAAGGACAGAGTTGTTCTTTAAACCGACTAGCGTCAGTCCGAGCTGTTCTTGGATCATGAGGCTGAATCGAGGTGCGTCACCTGTATGCTCTAGTGACTCTAGTGGGTGATCAAACAAATTACATTATGCGGAATTGCAGGCTGAAAAGCCCGTCTATTAACCACCGTCTGCAGCCATTGCGAGCTGCGTTGGTATGGACACGTGTGTGCATGCGAACGAGATGCGCGTGACGCAAATATATACGCACGTGTATATGTATACGTATGTATGTACGTAGCGTATGTATGTGTGTATGTATGTATATACGTACATTCGTACATACGTAGGTAGAGTAGAGACTTTCGATTGATTCTGCGTGTAATAATAGCACAACAGGGTGGTGCTGCCGGGCAGTCTGCTAGCTCGCAACTGATTATGAGCTGCACAGAGCAATATCGCTAAGATCACTCTGCCAATTATCCCCGATATCGATCTGTATCCCGTCGGTTCGCGAATGAAACTGCGATTCCGTCAAAATTTCACTCGCACACACCGTCAAAATTTCAGCAAGCACAAACAAGAACGATGAAACGAAAAAGAAAATGTCTCTGATTTGTGACGTGCATCTGAAATTTCGAAGCGTGAATTTCATCCTCTTTTTTTTTTCTTTTTTTCGAAAGCAACATCATCGAGGCGAATTGTACAGAATGAGTCTTCAAAAATCACTTTCTACTGAAATAACAAAAAATAAAATGAAACAGTCTGGCGGTCAACATTTGAAAGAAATAATAATTTTTCAAACGAAATGAAATGAAAAATAATCATGTTCGAACTTAAATTTAACTTGAAATTAATAATGTTAGATTTTTTTTTACATTTTCGATCTTTCATTTAAAGAAATCGGTGGGAAGAAACTTTCGGCCCATCCTGTAGTTTTAATTTCTCATTTTTAATGATCGTCGACAATGATGGAACTTTTGTACTTGCGACGTTGTATCATATTGTCAGTTTCACTTGCAATGTTCGTTAGTTGAACAATTTTAAATGTTGCAAGAGAATTTTCCCATTTTCCTGTTGAATTGACGCGCATTGATCGATCAAATTAAAAAGCGGAATCCAGAGGAAAAATTCACGAAACACTGCCGATCGTGTGTTCGTTCACGTATATCGTACTAATCTGACAGGGGGGCACGATTATTCGAAAGATTCGCGAAATTGCTCGTCACAATTGCACGTATCTGTATCCTGTCGAAAAACGGATGTTCCTCGGGCAAATGTGAAAGTTGAACCGAGTCGAAGAGCGAATGAATCGTAGCCGCTTTATTATTAGCGCGTGATCGATAAGGAGTAATCTACATATCGGACTCCCTTTTTCTAACGATAATTTGCAATACGATTAAGTGAGAGGATGCCTCTTGAAGTGATACGCTTGTAAATGATGTCGAGGCAGCGTGCTCGGTAAATGCCGTTTTTTTTTTCTTTTCTATTCTTTTTCTTTTTCTTTTTTTTTTTTACCACTGCTACCAGACAACAGCTAAAGCAGTTACACCGTTGCGATTGTGGTTGGCAATGAGACAAAAGGAAAAAGAGAGCTGGAGCTTGATTGACGATGACGCTAATTGCCACTATGTATATTCTCTTAATTCAAAGAATAACATATTCGAGCGGGATTAACCGCTTCAGTGCTATTTAAAATAAACCGTGTTGAATAGTGCCATGCGACGCGACAGCGCTCTCTTGGCGTAACTACGAAAAATCCCAAGCAACGCGACAGAAGTAAAAAGATAAAGTAAAAAACTGCACGACTTGTACCCCAGTACGATTCGTCTCACTGAAAGGCCCAGAAGCAACTCTTCTGACTAAGAAATGAAGACGACTTTTTTGCCACAAAATTTTATCGATATGCAAACATTTGAACCGATACAAAACAAATTACAGGCGCGATCGCTCATTACCAGACAATGCCACTCCTACTCGGGGTCTACCCCACGCCCCCTCGCGAGTCACGTGAGTCCAAATCAACCAATCGCTAATTTTCGTTGCATTAGCGTTGCACCTGAAGAATTGCGCCCGATTTTCTGGGTTACCCCCGCTAAAATTACTTTCAGTGATAAAATATATCTATTTATGCACGTGGTTTAGGTTTAAATGAAAGTAATTCGGAGATGAAACTTGAATACGACCGACGACAATATGGTACTATAATTGAACATTGTGTGTACATCGCGTCCAAACATTATTCGACACGAATCTGAACAGCGCGATCGCGCTGCGTGGCACTGTAGCTGTTAACGCTGGATTTACCAACGATCAAAGTGTAAAATTCGTAGCAGAGAAATGAAAATGAAATGAGAATAGAAAAAAATTTACAACAGAGTAGAGAGCACAAGCTTCTGTTTATATATATTTTACTAAAAATCATTCGAGTCTCTGGAAATACACTATTATAAATATACATATATATATATAAAATTTCCACGATCCAAATTAAATTTTTGAGAATTAAAAAATGTGACTTGTCATGTTTTTACCGTGTGATGTTCGTGCTTCCACTCTTTCGATTACATTTTATTTATTTATTTTCGTGTTGGCCAATAAGTAATTGTCTTTTTTTCTAATAGATGGACATACATGTAACTAACTTCATTTTAAATTCGTAAGTTCATCGTGTAATTTCGATATCTGATCATTCGAGCTTGTTTGTTTAAGAAAAAGAAAATAGACCTCGTTGGCGATTGTTTTTCAGCGTCGATTTCGAAATAAAAAGTCAAAAAGGACATTTTCGCTGTACTATTTTCGAAAAGGAAAAAAAAAATCGACGTGTCTGGCAGAGAAACCTTAAAACTACGGCAAGACAGACATTTTTACAGATATCAGGCTTTTTTGTCGAAAAAGATAAGAATCGCGCGCGCACACACAAAAAAAAGAAAAACGCAGTTACTTTTTGGCCAACCCGATACATCGGAAAATACTTTGCCTCTGCGACGTTGAAACGAACGAAATCCACTCGCAGCGGATTCTCTCGAGCAACGTCAGGAATTGAAAAAAAAAATATATTTCCCGAAATATCCAGTTAGCGATGCCACGGGGCTTTTCTTTTCGTTTGTAGCAGGATTCGTAAGAAACACGTTGTACCGTGAAATATAGGGTGGCCAAAAGTTTCTTCTCGCCTATTCTTTTTCAACAAAACATCGAGACGTAAGAAGAAGCAAATTTTATTAATTTGAAATTAAATTTAAGTTCAAACATGATTTTTTCATTATCTTTTAAAAATTGTTTCTTGTCAAACGCCAGAGCCTTTAAGCAAATTAATAAAAAAATAATGAAAAAATTACGTTTTTTTTTTTTTTTTTTTTCCAGTAAGAAAGTGATTTTTGACCCACCCGCTACTAGTAGCTGACGTTACATACCGAGGCGAATAAAAGTCTCGGTTCTTCCATCCAACAAAACTGCAGGATCGATTCTATTGCTCGTGATTACGCATCGACTCGTCGTCCTCGACGTCGTCGTTCGCGCGCGTTTATTTGTAGATTTTCATTCAACGAGCACTCGCGTAGATACTGTTAAGCACTAACTGTAACTTATTGACGTGCTTCCTCCACTACGCGTTTTCCACCGCTTGTTGTTTTTTTTTTTTTTTTTTTTCTCCTCGATGGCAACCAGTTATCGATTAACTATTACAGCAAATGAAGATGGAAAAAAGACATTATGCCGTGCCACGTCTGTCTCTTTTTCTCTCTTGTGTGTGTGTGTGTGTGTGTGTGTGTGTGTGTGTGTGTGTGTGTGTGTGTGTGTGTGTGTGTGTGTGTACACACAATCAGTAGATTTATTACATGATTCGTGCCTCTTCGTCCACGCGATCCAAACCGATTCCCGGAGCAATCGCAGCGAGAGCCTCGATCGTATCGTACCAGCCACCAAGTTCGGTCGAAGTAGTCCCTACGTAAGGGTCCACAATTAAGACCAAAAGTAAACGCTTAAGTGGGAAGTGTCATGTTTCACGCTACCTTCGGTAGGTCGGTAAGGTACCGTAAAGCGAGTTAGTGTCCAATTCCAAGAATTGGTGGAGGGGATAACGACTGACGGTTAAATGCGAAGGAAAGGAGAAAAATGCAAACGCTCAACGCTGTATGTACCATTGTTTCCTAGGTGAAGGATTTTCGGAGCTGTTTCGGAGCGAATTCGTGCAGCTGTTCGAAACTGACCGCGACCTTTCTAAATTGCTCGTCCGTTTTTCCTTTCCCATCCTGCGATCTCGTCTACCGATATCTTTGCAAATTTCAAACGATGCCAACCGTCCATGTGTATTTATTCTACTCGAACAGTGGTTTGTCAATTTTTCTCCTTTTTCTTTTTCTTGTCTCTCTTCTTCTCATCCTGCAGTTCAAATAACGCCTTTTTTTTTTTTTTTTTTTTTTTTTGACGTTTCTAACAAAATCAGTCGATTTTGTTATTATTTGTTATTGTCATGTTGGCAGCACGTAGGTTCCACGACTGGCGGCGCGACGTGAGTTCTTCGTCGTGATTTGTTGCCACTTCGATTGTCGAGTAAATGAACGTACGTCATATGCATGGTCAGTATTCAATGAACGTAGGTCACCGACGACGATTACTCATTCGCAAGTTATCACTGCTAGACCGATTGTACCGATGCGATGAAGCCTTCCGAGTTTTGAAAACGTACGTCTACTGTCCCGCGAGTTGCGTTCTCTCTCTCTCTCTCTAATTTTCTCATTTTTCTCGATTAAGCATTTAATTACCTAGCTCCGTCGAAAAGATCAGTATCTGTATATTTTTTGTTTCGATCCGTACGAAGACGAGAATTCTGTTTCTCAACCGTAATGGAAGAGTTGAACGAGTTTGATGATAGAGAAGTTGAATTTTGGTCGTCATTTTCGAAAATTCGTAACGTACGTGCATGCTTGATGCGTGTGTAAGTACGTACATGCATATTTATGCGTGTACTATATTTAATAAGCGAGGCTACTTAAATATCGTTTCAAATGACGGCGCATAAGATATTTTTTATCTAACGTGAGTAGTATCGGCAATTGGTATGTTACATGTGTAACTGGTAAGCATACTTTTTTTCCAAGGTCATTTTTCAATTCCAAGATCATTGATGTTTTTTTTTGTTTTCACGCAGCTATGTATTTTTTTTTATCACATTTATTTGTATTGTGTTTATCACGTAGCTGATGAAAGAATATGATCAGATATGTATATAGAGTGGGCCAAAAATCACTTGCTACTAAAAAAAGCTATGAATTATATGATACGAACGCTCTCACGACGGTCACATTTGAAAGAAAAAAAATTTTTTTAAACATAACGAAAAAATCACGTTTGAATTTGAATTTAAATTTAAAATTAAAAATAGTTTTAAATTTAAAATTAAAAATAGTTTTAAATTTAAAAATAGTTTTTTCTTACATTTTGTTTTAAAAAAACAGGTGGGAAGAAACTTTTGGCCCACCCTATATAAAAAAACATGATGTCCAAAAATTTAAGTTTTTCTTTCAAAGAATGATCGGTCTTTTCGTATTGCCCTATTGGAAAAAAATTTCATGCGATGTGCAAAATCTGTTTCGTGATCTTCTCGATGCAGAAGTATATATAGTATATCTGATACGAGTGAAAATTTTCTGAAATCCTTTCAGTTGGACTCACATGTGGATTTTCCATAATTAACTTTAGCCACAATACTTCCTTCATTTCTGTTGTTATTAACAGTTTCAGTCCTCGCGCGTTTCAGTTTTTTCACGACACTGCCAGTTTGACGAAAATTTTTGACCACCTTTTACGTATGTACCTTGTGACGGACAATTACGATTAGATTACGTTTGTACGCTCGAGCTGCTTCTCTCAAACTCTTCTCGTCACTTTCACCACGAATGAATATTATATCGAGATCTTTTCTTGCGTTGAATTACTGGCAAATTTCGATGCACCGATCGAGATTTCAAGCTGCTACAACTGTTGATCATTGATGATGTAACGAATAGTAAACATGTTTATTTACGTTTATCGTTAGACTCTCGATCTTCGCGTCTCGGCCAAGGTCTGCGATCTCGACAGAGATAAATTTACACTTAAATTTCTCAAGATCATGTTCTCTGCATATCTGAACGTATTTTTCTTTACGAGCTACACGATACAATAAAAAAAAAAAAAAAAAAGGAAAAAAGAAAGAAAACTTCTTGTAAACTTCAAAAAGAGAAATGACCTTGAGAAAGGGTAAAAAGTATTCTTACCAGATATATATTGGCAGACATTGATTTTCGATTCGCGTTAGATGGAAAATATTTTTTACATCATCGCAATTCAAAAAGATATTTAGTTAAAAATAGATCACCCTGTATACGTTATATATACAACACGTATACACGTATATACGCATCGCGACAACAACGAGGATTCTCCGAAGTAATTGTTGGTTGGAATATCCGTGTAGGTTAGGTAGCCGCCTATCCCAAGGAAGGCGCAACGACCCTCGGACCGATGCCGTGATTTTTTTTTGCCAACGGATATTACAGAATAGTGCCATAGTATGCATCAGCTCCGTCAAACGAGCACCATGCACGTACTTACAGAAAACATACGCGAACCAGTTGTGGCGGTAGAATGAATGTCTAGCAGAGTGCACGTGACCCGAGAGCAGCCAATAGGCCGAGGCCCATTCAACGTTGCTTTAGCTGCAGCATAACCCATCTGTATACGTACACTTATACGCACACATATATCGTATCTTGTGCTGCTACTTACTCGGCGCTCGGCGGCACACACGCATTTCCAACTCAAAGAGATAAACCTGATGGCCGATGACGCGGATTTTTACCCGTGATACTTACACGATTACTTACATGCGATTTCTTCGACTCGACTCGACTCGACTCGACACGATGTCGTCGATTGTCCCATTGCTCGCCTCCTCGTCCTCTCTTTATCGATTCGTACTTTATACGAATGAGTTAGTTTGTCAGCCAGCAGCCACCGACAAAACTTTCGCTCGCACTTCGTTCTAGCTGACTCTCAACTGCGGGGAATACCGGGCTCGTTCGTTTCAATGAAAACTGTATTATTTCGCGAGCAAGCCAGTTACATCGTTGCATTTAGGCAACGTAAAGACGCGCGCGAAGGGTAGGTAATATAGGGTGGAGTAAAATTTTTTCTCACTTTTTTTTTTTAAATAAAATATCAAAATATAAGAAAAAATTAATTCTATTAATTTTAAATTAAATTCAAATTCAAACGTGACTTTTTCTTCATTTATATTTGAAAAATTATTTCTTTCGAATGTTGACTGCCAGAGCGTTCGCAAATTTGTGCTCTTTTCTTAGTAGGAAGTGATTTTTGGCTCGCTCAATATATAGTGGTATAGTATCGTGACAGTTTTATCGTACAGTTTTGCAATAGACGATGCACGCGTGATGATGAGCAAGACTGGAACACACACGTTGGGAACTTTAACACTAGAACCACCGACGACTAACGTGCAATATTTGAAGAAAGAAAATTGTAAAAATTCACAATTTCGTGTGTAAAAACACTGGGAAAATTTTCCTCTACGTTGATCCCTTAAAATTAACTGCACGATTTTCTATTTAACTCGTCGATTTTATCGAAGTTAGAAATTTAGGCAAAAATTCAGTGTTGACATTTCCTCATACAGTGCCAATGTTCAAAGTTCAATAAAATGGTAAAAGAAAAACTGTACAGCAAGATTTGAAGAGTCGTTGCAAAGCAAAAATTTCAATTTTCAAGGCCAAGGTAGAGTCAAGTTACGAACGATGTTCTTAAGGTATTTGAATTTTTACAATTTTCGAGACTAAAAATAATTTCTTATTTTTCCAATACGAATTAAAAATAACAAACTTGGAACGTACAATTAGCGAAAGCAGAGTCTCAATTTACGCTTTAAAGTGAGACCAAACTGATTTTCTTTTCCAAAATTTGTCTCGGTTTAAATTTTTTTTATCATTATGCATCCAGTTATGCTCTTCACTGTACGTACGTACGTACGACACTGGTATCTTCATCTTGGAATATGACTCAGGTTCAATCGGGGGGAATCCAAAGTGCCAATCAATGCTTCAACACTTGTCTTTTATTTTAAAAACTTTTCTTTAAACCGATCGTCGAGGAAACTCGGGAAATAACGATATAAATGTAATAATAATAATAATAATAATAATAATATACGTACGTATGTAACGCATAATGTTTGTAGCAAGCAAACTTTAAGTTCTTCAAGTTCTTCAAGTTCTTTCTTTGTCTGTTAATAAGACATACGCAGTTTCGGTAAAATCATTGATCGCGAATCGCGTCGAGTGAAATGTTACTCTACACGTAATGACAAAGAGAGATGCGCGCGAGCGCGTGTAAACCTGTGCGTTCCCGCAATAATAATACTTTACTTATTTATAAACCATTTTATAAAAATCAATATACAACGTTGCACTGGAAATAGCGAATATCAGGTACGCAGTTTTCTCTCGTTTTCAATTAAGCTACATTTTTTTTTTAAGAGTATAGTTGACGATAATTAAAATACAGCGAGCCGCGAAATTTGCAAAATAAACGTGAACGTAACTACGTGCTGCGCGCACGATCCAAAGAACGCGCGACAGTGTCGTGCGCACCTTTTCTATTCTTATTTAATTAATAAGAACAATTGGATTTTTCATATACGATACGATACATTTCATTTCACGAGTCTGCCCGTGTCTCTGGAACAACGATTCTTCGTTGCAGTTACGAGCAAAAACCAACGAATTTCGTATGATTTTTTGCGTTTTTCACAATCTCAATTTTCGTGATCGTTATCATCAGAACGGGATACTAACGGATTATATTTGTATACGCGCAATTTTCTGGCGAAACAATTAGTCTACATTCCTGTCGTTATAGGGTGATTCACGTGACTTGATATCACCCGAAATAATTTTTAAAAAATTGTGCAATAATTAACTTTTAAATTGTGTAATAATATCTTTGAAATTTCTTCTTTCCTTATACAATTTTTATTCTATATTTTTGTTTCGATTTTTTTATTACAGAGCTTTGAACTCTTACGTACAAATTATTGAGATATGAATTTTGTTTACTCTTTGAAATTTTTCTACTTGAATGTAATAAAAGAAAAATTGGCATAAACAAGAGTGACGATTATTATTCGATTATTATACCTTGCCATGCAGGTTTTTTTTTACGAGCGCGTTAACGAATTTGCTCAACGATAGGAAAACTGTCGTTCGTCGATCTGTCATTGCGATTAATGTCGGACTGGGAAATTTCACCTCCTGCTTTCACGCGTATCGAATTTCTAAGAAACCCTTTTCGTGTCTTGCGACTCGTGGAGAGTCGGAACGCAGAGGGAGAGAGAGAGAGAGAGAGAGAGAGAGAGAGAGAGAGAGAGAGAGAGAGAGAGAGAGAGAGAGGGCTATCCACTATCCACTATCCACGTGAAGTCCCATAACGAGGTTACGCCATTCATCGACAGCGCACGAAAGTCTATGAAGGGGAATGCAGAAGGGGAGTCGAGTCACTAGTCATTACACAAGCTACTGGCGCAGTGTACCTCCTCATTGATGAAGTCTTTGCCGGACGTGTTCTATCTCTCGCGGAGAATTCTCTCCCGAATGGAATTCGTATGAAAATGAACCTTTCAATAACAGATTATTTCTCGAGATTTGCGGATTGATAACGCGGCCATCGATAATCAAATAACGGAATATCCGAACCATCGACAGAGGAATCTTGCATACAGTACTCAGATATACAGGGTGATTCACGTAACTTGCACGCCTTTAAATCATGCGTCTAACGAAAACTTGTTTAATAGTGTGTAATAAGTTGTATGGTTTTAACGGAGGCAAAGTATGACGCATCAATTTTGTATTCAACTTTTCCATTGAATAATTTTTCATTAAACGTGTAATTTATTTTGAAAGTTATTTCAGATATGCAAATTACGTGAATCACCTTGTATATGTGTATATTTATGTATGGTACACGATCACTACCGAGTATTTCATTTTATTTTATTTTATTTTTTTTTCTTTTTTTGCACCTTAGATGTCATTTCTTTGAGAAAAAAGATATAACAGTATTGGGAAAACTAACAAATTTCTTCGTTCTGCAATTATTAGTTACTAATTGTTTCGTTTTATCAAACAATCCTTTTGTAAAGAGGCGTTTGCATGAAAGCGTGTTTATCGAGTCTACGTTCAAGATAGTCTAGCGAGACGATTCGGGAAAAGCATTTTCAGCGCTTGTTGGTAAAGAAGCTCGTCGTCAGAAATATGGAGGAAATGCTTCTACGCCAATGAGATGCACGCACTATACTATGTAGGTAGATCTGTGCCTGCCTCTATGTGCACACGCCTGCACTGGATCTCTTTTTCTCTCTTTCCGTTTCCTACGCCGTAGTTGCATACTTGCACGTGGATTGTGTGCAGCCAGGGATCTTTTGTTGGAAAATTTGGTCCGGCAAATCTCGTGCATCGGAAGGTATATCGAATTAACGTACATTTAAATTATATTTAAAATGAAAGTATTGTTTCAGTCTTAACGTGTGTGTGTGTGTGTGCGCGCGCGCGCGCGCGTGTGTGTGTGTGTGTGTGTGTGTGTGTGTGTGTGTGTGTATTTAGTGATTACTATCGTTTCTCATATGAGGCTGGTATACATACACAGGCGCGACTGTATATGCATATTTACTCGCGTACGTAGTAAATATAGAGTGCATGTATATGCGCAAGACGCAAGTGTGTGTGACGCATGAGCCTTTTACAAACGCTTACGCACGGGATACGAGAGGCTACTGTTACGCCAGATGTCTGCTATGTGTGCCTACGAGGCATGCGTAGATTTGAACGCGTATGATCATGACACTTGACAAAAAGCAAGTGTTTCGTATAGAGATATTTAAAAAATGGACGATTTCTTTTCTTCCCTTCTTTCTTTCTTTCTTTTCTTTCTTTTTCTTCTGCCACTTGCACATTAGGATATATTTACATATTCGCATCTCTGCACGTATCTCGGAAATTTTCGTTCCACTCGCTTGTTGTTTGTTGCATCGTCGTATTTTACGCGTATTTATATTATGCTGTTTTACCGTTGCCGAACAATTTAAGATTCAATTTACGCTGTCTATATATCGTTAGTATAACAATCTCGATGTAATTATTTTTAATCTGTCAAATTTCGAACGTGTACGATGTCACGGTAGAATTTTATCGTTAGTTGAAGAAGGTGGAGGTGGTATAACAATAGCAGTAACAGCAATAATTGATGCAACCGAGAGCGATAAGAGCACAACGTACGTATTATGTACATTTTGTCTCGATACTGTTCATTCTGATTCGCGTGTGTTGTATCATTCGAAGGCTTTGAACGATGAATAATGATGTTGACATAGAAGTTGCTACGTCTAGCAAATGATCATCTCTCGCGAGCAGTTTGAATAACTTGAGCAAACATTCGTAATTTACGTATAGTTGGCACACGCAGCCAGAGAATATGATCGTAAAATATATCGTTTCGTTGATCTGATTTTCGTCGCAAAATGAATAAACAGACAAGTATCGATAAATCGTGCATTGAAAAAAATTATTTCGTTGCTCGGTTAATAGCGGACCATCGAAAATGTTCGATCTCTTCGAAGTCGGAAGAATTGGAGTTTCTCAGACTTTGGCAGACCAACATTTCCTTGTAGGAAATATTTGAATAGCTCTTATTTTACACTGAAGCAGCGATTCTCAATCTGTGATACGTGAAAATAATATTAATAATGGTGGAGAACACCAAAAAAGCAAAGTTATAGAGGTTAGATTTACAAAGAAAGATTTATGCTGTCTTTATTTGTAGACTGCTGTCTTGATCCTATGTAGACTGCTATTACAAAAAATTGAAATAAATTGTAAAATGTAAAGTCAAAAGTAAAAGCCTACAAATGTCATTAGGTCAATTTGAGTCGTTCGATTATTTATTAGCTGACCTAAGAAAATTAGAAAGAAAAACTTTTTTGAGAGGAGAGGCTACTCGTGAAAAATGATAAGCCTAATCAAGGGGTACGAGAGAGAAAAAAAGGTTGGGAACCGCTGCACTAGAGCATCGACGTTCGAACTTTTACCGCTGACACCTTCGTCTTCCTTCTTCATTAAACGACGTTTGTTTAAAATAATATGTCAAATTCTACAATATCAACCAAGGATAAAACGAGGCGGGAGATGTTGAATACGCGTTGGAGGAATATATAACTTCTACGCGATTAAATTTACCGTTAAAACGCCTTAAGTCCTTCGTTGATAACTGTGAGTCACGAATGGACGCAGATTGCTCAGTTCCATTTGAATTTTTATCTTGCAACTTGCAATTAACAGTACGCAACGTAAATAATAATTAAACGTTACAAAAATTATTCTATGATTGTCGGTCGACGTATGAACGTACATGTATAGTCACGTTTATGCATAGTCACTTCTTACACGTCCTGTATGGACGCGTCGTCTTTTCGTCTTCTTTATTTATAAAGTGCTCCATTTGCTCCTTCCGCGTGTATTTCGAATTTTATTTTATCAAGCTATCTATCGATCATCGCTTAACACCCACGAATCAGTACGCGCTGTTTGGTCATCACAGGGTGGATAAAAATTACCGGGATTGCCAAGAACGATGATTTTCGATAGTGCATTTATTTTTCATACATATCGATTTATAGATGATAAATACATCGAGCACGCGTTGAGAAACAAAACGAAACGAAACGGAAAGGAAGGAAACGAAGGTTATCGTCGATACTGCGATACTCGAAGGAAAAAAGAATTCTAAAAGGAACATAATGCACCGTTCTTTGAAACAGAAGACCGAGGAGGAACACACCGACGTATACAGAAACGCGCGCGCGCGGAAGAATTCCTTGAAACGAAGCCACGGGTTCGTGGAGAGCGTGACGACGGTCCTGAGGCTACAGTCCGTCGGTGGTGTAACGCCGCTCGCTAGTGTGCATAGGTGTGCGCTCCGGGTTAGAGGCTTTTACACGTACAGACGACAGAGCTGGTCGTGTAACCATCTCTGTGAGAGACGGCTTTGCACGGGGCAGGCTTGGTTGGTGTGTGAGCAAGCCAGTCACAGAGTCCGTGAAGTAGCTGCGCGCGCGCGCGCGCACGCCGTTCTGGCTCGTTCGAACGATTCGCCACTCGTCGTGTTCGTGTATACGCGACCATGCACATGCACGTGCCTGCCTGTACGTCTGTACCTCTGTACGCGGTCGACGAGATACGGAGGAAGACGAGAAGAAGAAGGTAATACGTAGTGGCAGTGGTGGCGATAATGGTAGCAACAACGACGACGAAGACGAAGACGAAGACGAAGACGAAGACGAAGACGAAGACGAAGACGAAGACGAAGACGAAGACGAAGACGAAGACGAAGACGACGAAGCAACGACAACGACGACGACGATGATAGGTAGTGGTGGTAGTGCTGTTGATGTGTGGTGGTAGTGGGGTGGTGATGGTGGTGGTAATAGTAGTAAAGGTAGTATAGTAATGGAGTGTGCATGATGGCTGGTTGGTTATATAGCACGACAAGTCGCAGGCAGTTCAGTTGAGCAACTGAGCCTGAGCCCATATGTGTGCATGCGATAAAAAAGAGCGAGGCGACAAGAGAGAGGGATCGCGCGTGTATAGTTCGAGTGAAAAAGAAAGAGAAACCCGAGTGTAAAACACGTATACTCTCTCGAGAGGGAAGATGTCAATAATTCGGTGGTACTGTGATTTGCGGTTCTTCGAATTATGGTAAATAAGAATATATATATATACACATATATATGGTGAAGTATATGCAATTGACGACGACGTCGTCACACAGCCGTCTTGGTATTGTAGTCGCCATCTCTTCCCGGTCGGTCGGTCGGTCGGTCGGTCGGTCGGTCGGTCGGTCGGTCGGTCGGTCGGTCGGTCGGTCGGTCGGTCTACTGTGACGGATTTTCGCATGCATCGTTCGCTCGAAAGAATCGACGACGGGAATTACAGCAGTGGGAAAAGTGATAGAAACCTCGACTCGTAGCGACGCGACGGTGTCGATACGTCCCGGGAATTGGAGTCGATTCTTACGTTGATCGTCGATACTCGTGGTATATAGGCGACACGATGGTGTTGTAGCACGACGAAAACGAAAACAACGGCGACGTCGACGTCGACGACACAACGGGGACGATAACACCACACACCACACACCACACACCACAACGACGATGGCATTCTCAGCCCTGGTGTATATACCGTGGTGTTGCTACGCGTGCGCGTATGAAGTCGCTCCGCGAGAATCTTCTTTCGTGTGCGTGCTATTCGTTTGCTCGTTCGTTCGCTCGCTCGCTCACTCACTCACTCACTCACTCACTCACTCACTCACTCACTCACTCACTCACTCACTCACTCACTCACTCACTCACACCCGCCTGCTCGCGAGCTTCCTTGTGGTAACGTAGTTGCGTACGGGGGAGCATGTGTGCGTGCCAATGTGTGTGTATACACGTGCGGGAACCTCTTGCACCGTGTGTCAGTGACTCTCGATGCTCGTGGTGGAAGTAAGTGAGGTAGTTTCATCGCTGTCACGAGCATCTACTACCTGCCCCTAGGAGTATTACTACACGCGATGCCTATATATCGTTTCTCGTCTATTTATACACGACGACCATACACGACTCATACACTCATACTCAGCACACCTCCCTCACCTTTCCTTAGTCATTGCTTTAATCTTCTTTTTCTTCCTTTCACGTTCTTTCTCTCTCTGTCTCTCTCTGTCTCTCTCTTTCTCTCCCTCAACTTTCCTTCCCGTCTCTCACTTTCTCTCTTTCCTCCTTTCTCGTAGCTTCTCCGTCTCTTGCTCTCGCTTCTCTCTGTCGCCCCACCAGGGACAACCCTCTCCCCTTTCGTATCCCGCTCCCTTTCTCCCGACCCCTCGCCCCGCGTCTTTCTCTTCTGCCCGTTCCCTCTCCTCGTGACGACATCCACGAACTAGCGAACGACTCGGTTCGGCTCGAGTCGCCTCGAGCCGAGAGAGCCGCGCGCACCGACGTATATCCGTGATACACCCTCGTTCCCGTGCTTACGTACACGCGGAATGTGCCGCCAAGAATTCTCTCTCACAATGGATTTGCTGTGTTAGTGAGTAGTAGAACGGTGTGTAGTGTCGCTCCGCGTTAGTTTATCCCGAGTGTGAGACGACCG
>JAUCMO010000506.1:222500-310000 GCA_032399605.1 Melipona beecheii
GCATCTTCGTCTTGGTCTTGCAGAGCAACACTATCGGCAAAATACCATCCGAGTTTCTCTTGTTTCTATCAATTTATCGACACACTATTTTTATCGCCACGATACGAATATAGGGAGTAAAATGCGTTACGTGATTGCTCCCTCGATAAGTCAGCTCATTGTTATGAATTGTTTCGTCTACTGGTTGTTTGTCGGGTATTTTGGAAAGTTCCATGATCTCGGAACTGTTAGAAAAGTACTACCAGTAGTTGTCGCTTAAGGGTCCACCAACCACTCCACCAATTCTTGGAATTGGGACTATCTCACTCCACGCTACCTTACCGACCAACCGAGGGCAACGTGAAACATGACACTTGCACAATTGACAGCGAGTGATATATTTCGGCACAATTCGCAGAATACACCTCCTCTTCCACCACTTATTTCCATGCAATGTAAATAGTCTTTACCGGTTAGTTGGTTTCGCGCCTTTGAGAGATACTAGTCTGACGATATCGGTTTCGTTTTCTAATGTTATATACATTTATGTAGTTACTTATTAACCGTTTTGAACGTAACACGCGAGAAGCATTGACTCACTCTCTGTTCGTTTACGCGTTCACATATATACAGGGTGGTACAATCCGAATAGAAGGTGAAAGAAACGAGTCGAGAAGAAGACGAAATTTTTCCGTTTTGGTTAAAATTTTCTTTTTTGGTGAAAATTTGTCAGATACACCTGAATTTAGCTAATTCTCGACTTGACAGAGAAGGTTATTCTGCGTCCAAAAATAAGTGAAGAATAAAATTTATTATTCGAGAGACTCGAGCTTGAAAATTTATTAAATACACATATGCCAAGGTAGTTTTTAACGAAAATAAACACACTCGAAGCCTACTTTCTTGAAAATGACTCTTCAATTTTATCGAAAAGAAATTTATTCTACGCTTTTTCGTCGATTATTAACACGGAATTAACTAAATTCGAGTATACTTGACAAATTTCTAAATCTTTTCGATCTTCTCGAAAAACAAAGTCTCTGACAAAATAATTTTACTCTTTCGTTTCGACTCGTAGAATCAAAAGAAAAGAGTCGTTTTCACTTCGATTTCACTCGATTGCAGGGTCACCCTGTATACATACATATGTACATGTCTATATGTATCTCGAACAGAATCGTTGGAATTGGCGGTCAATTGGCTGACTCCGTAAGACTATCGTAAGTCTCGAGCAAGCGTTAAGAAGAAAACGTATCACGATATTGTTGTAAACGTTCGTAACGATGCTGCAACCGATATTTGCAACCGATCGTTAATCGGAAATATACTTCACCGGCCGACACTTGTCGCCGCTAACATAATTTGGATAGGATGAGATTTGTTGGATAGAATTGTTACATCATCGTATTAGGGGGTGGGGGTGCATGTCAGTAGAGAGAAATTCCAAAGAAAAAAACAGACTTGACGTGCAATTTGACACGATGTGATTTACATACCGTAAGACACGGAGCCGGCTAACTGGCGATCCTTGCCCCTACTTTCCTGATCGCTAGCGCTACCCCCTCCACTGCGTCGATCTATTCACTATATTGAAATTTCCTCGCCGTGCGTGAGCCCCACTCTCAGTCTGTTGATTTCCCTACTAAGCAGTGGAAGGGATAGCGCTAGCGATCAGGAAAGTAGGGGAATGGGCTCGCGGGCCGCCAGTTAGCCGACTCAAGGCATAAATCAAGGCATAAATCAAGGCAAAGACTATTGGCTGTCTATTGGATCGGTCACGTAGTGTCACGATAATTTTATACCATAGCGGAGTACGTTCTTGCTTGGTCTACAAATTCTCTTTGCTGTTGCAGGGAAGAGCGTAACCATAGCAGTGGCAATGAAACATTGTCGATAATTTAAATTGATATAAAAAGATCGTATAACGATCCTCATTGGTCTCATTTTAAAACACGAAGTTTAAAACATCGTACTTTGGCGGTTGTCAAATTTATTCTCTTTGCATCGAAATGATTTTGCATCACGTAGCGGGTGATGGATTTTGTTTGTTCTAATTCGATGGGTACACGTGCTTGCCGTTCTAAAAGCGAACAAAAGTTCAAAGTTGATTCGCACAATCGATGATAAGATTGCAAGAATGCACACGTGCGTCGTTGCGCTTGCTTTCATTCTACCGTGTAGCGTTTCTCAGAAGCGTAACGCGATCTTCGAACGCTCTTTAATCGTCTCGGTTCCCGTTGACACGGCGATCGTCGATAACGACGCGATTTTTTGATCGGTTCGATTGCATTCACGTGGCATTTTTTTTTTCTTCTGCTTCCTTTTGCACTGCTTGTTTTCTCTGCATTGTTTGCAAAATTTCGGCGACTTTAGTTACTCGTCGAAGCTTCGTGATAACAGATGGTAATCGTTCGTTACATCATTTTTACGACGGTGGACGGATTGATTTCAATACAGTTATGCTGTTTTTCTTATATGTATAGAGTGGGTCAAAGATCACTTTCTACTAAAGTAAATCCATAATTTCTTTATTACATATCTCATATCTTTTCAATTTTTGAAAGAAATAATTTTAAAACGTAATGATCATGCTTGAACTTGAGTTTAATTGAAAATTACGCAAAATCAAAATTAGTTTTTCCTTATGTTTTGACGTTTTGGGAGAAAGTTTTGGCCCACCTTATAGATACGGTTGTGCGCGTTGAGTTATCACTTCGTTCGAGTACGATTCGAGCACGATTCGAGCACGAGATTGAAATTGAGCTGTCGAACGTTATCTCATTACGAGTGATAAAATACAAGTTGTTTTATCACTTGTTACACCGAAAAGTTGTTTTATTATTTGCCCGAGTGCAGTGGTTGCGGAACGTTCCAATTTTCTTGTAAGTCACTTTAACGAGTTTATAAACGGCGGCGAGAAAAAATTGTCTCCCATAAGCGGAAACTAAGCTTAACGCGTAGAAAATAGAATTATTCGTAATAGAAACGTTTACGAGATTCCTTGAACGATGTTTCATAATTATGAATTATGAATTATACGTATATTTTATAGCATATCTTTTCCTAATAATATCAACTTGTCGTTAATTAAATCAAAGATCCAAAGATGTACATACCCAAGCCACGAGTAAATTTTGGTTGATGAAAATGAAAAAGGGCGACTTCGAATGGAAGAGAATTCGGTCAAATTCACTTCCGCCGTTACGAACGAGTGTGAAGGCATCGGTCTGTTTTTTGAAACTCAAATAGTCACTTTTAATGCTGATCTTGGTCTAACAATATGTCATTTAATTCTTTGAAAAAGAAAAAAAAAGAAAAAAAAACAGTTGCTCGTCGATGATGCAAGAAAATTGGTCCTATCTCTGTTAACGATAGTTCTCAAAAAAAAGAAAAAGAGACATAAAGCTGCCGATACATTTACATTTCTTCCGTTATCTCAACCTTTTCGTTGGGATAACATCGTCTACGTAGATCTACTAGGTCTCTGCTTTTCATCGATTGTCCAAGATGGTTGCGTAGAAACTCGCGTTGCCTCGCGATTCCAGCTGTCCCGCCGCCTCTGGCTGGCTATAGTCGGAATGCGAAAGTTCACGGTATTTTTGCAAGCCGTATCGTATTGGAAAAAGGGGAGGAAGACGTTGCACGGTTCACCAAGGTTCACCGTATACGGGCAACAGGGTCCTTATCGGCCTCGGTGTTATCAGCCGATGATAATTGCATCGAGTATCTGCTACTCCTTCCGCGGCTGTGTAAATCCGAAATACATATCTGTAATCAATTATTCAATTAGTTAGTACGATTATCTTGCCACTTGCGTAACGGGCAAGATTAATAATTAATAAGATCACGAGCCGTTATAACTCGCGTTTATGCCAGCGCGAACGTTCTCGATTCTCTAAATCGGACGTAGAATGAAAATATTGGCAATCCATGAAAGCGAAATCGCATATAATCGGGATAATCTTTAGGTTAGATTAGTAAATATCTTCCTGCGATTGTTAAATTATTTTCATTTGATGACCAATAGTTATTAGTGTATCGACTTTGTGTTGGCACAATACATTTTTCAGCCTAATTATAATTGCTTACGCACGCATAATATAGGGGGAGGAGGGGGGCAAAAAATAAATCCGTAATTTTTTTATTATATATTTCTTTCGACATTTGAAAGAAATAATTTTTAAAAAACGTAATGGAAAAAAAATCACGTTCGAACTTAAATTTAATTTGAAATTAACAAAATTAGTTTTTTCTTATATTTTGATGTTTTATTAAAAAACAAACAAAGAAATAAGTGGGAAGAAACTTTTGACCCACCCTATATGATAAAAGAATACAAGGACAACGATGAAAAGCACACTTGGCGAAGAATTTAAAAAAGAAACTTCGCTTCGGATCAGATGGACTTTGTAATTTACAATTTACATAGGAAACTAAAATTATTCAAGAATAGTGTGCAAAACTATAGTTATTTCTAGTTGTTGCTATTGTTACATATCATTTCCGTCGAACGATGAATTGAAACGTCGACCAAAGTCGACAGAACGAACGCAGTATGAATTTTAAAATACAAATCGGACGATTTTCTTCGAACAAACGTTGAAACAGACGTTAAACAACGGCCGATTGCCGACGTTGCTCATTGATACATTCAAATATCGCGGTAGCACGTAGCACGATACAGCAACAATGAACGCGGCGATGGCATACAAAAAGCTTTTAACATGTTGCATTAATAGCGTGGTTATCGCGTGTAATACATACACTTGTAAACCCGCCCGCCCGCTATGCGCGTAAGTACGTACGTACTATTTATTTCCCCGCGCTCTCTCCGTTCAGGCCTCAGCGTTGGTTGACTCGATGCAGCGCCAGCATGTGTATGTGTATGCGCGTGCGCGCAGTCGCGATCCCTATGATCGCATATGTTGCTCGGTGCCCCGTCGATGGAACCGCGCGATACCTTATCGTTTGCGTTTCTTGCGCCAAAGCAAGCTCTCGTGTTAATGACTTTTCTTCTCGCGCAGTGTCCAAGTTGCATATTTTCCAAGCGATATCGATAAGCAACCCCAACTTGTGTCACATTCATTTTATCGTTTCGCATCGCTTCTCGCCTCTTGCCTCCCGCCTCCCGCCTCCCGCCTCCCGCCTCTGGTCTTGCTTCGCTTCGTTTCGTTTCGTTTCGTTTCGTTTCGTTTCGTTTCGTTTCGTTTCGTTTCGTTTCGTTTCGTTTCGTTTCGTTTCGTTTCGCGCGGCGTTTCCTTTCAGCGGCCGCTGCTGCTTGCTCTCCATGCTGACCCTGTTGCCTGTTGTGGTTTAACTCCGCGACCTCTACCGACATCGTAATAAATATTGAACTCAACTCCGGAGAGGAAACCTGCTGCCCCTCGCACGCGCCTTTCAGCACGTACTCGCTATGCACGCGTTCTCATTGCCTGCTCGCGTTGCTCACTTCGTGACCCACGTCGCATCACTTTTAGCTTCCCGTCTCTGTCCCTAGGGCAGCTTGTTATCGTATCTTTCGATAGTCTATTCGGAAGCTACCACCCTTGTGCCTTCCTCTCCTTCAATTTTTCAGATATTTCAGATATAACACGCGTAACAGACATTCTACAGATATCTGTATTTGTACATATATGTACATATACATGCTCGTTTCGATATTTGACAAGAGAATTAGACGGACATTCTCCGGATATTAAGCAAAAAAGGGAAAGAAAACGAAACGTAGTCAACGAATTGGGTGAATTCTTTTGATCGATTCGCGAGTCGAGAAACGAAACTGTGTAATTGTAAGCAGCGCCGTTAACAGAGGAACGGCACAAAAGCGATTGCAACAATAATATTCGAGATTATTTGAATTTCAATGGCAGGTATCTTTCCGATCGGCGGCTTCGACTTAGGCCACCACTGGTCGGTCTGTGTTCGGTGTACAAAGCGTTGCTGCTGGTTGTGTGCACACGCAGCGCGCACGACGCGCAGTACACGCGAGGCAACTTGCAATGTTCCGTATATAGCGTACACTTTCGTATAGACTGGCTCTCGCCCGAGAAAATGTGACGTCATACCGGAGTAGCTCGTATCGACGTATGCACGTGTGTAGATATTTATATATATATATATGTATATATATACATATGTATGCGTGCTAGTCAATCTGTTTACGGAGGGAAGAGGGTGCTTTCTCGCGTGTAACTCGATTGTGGCTCGTCGATGAACCCTCCAGTTACCATTCTGGCTCTCCCGGCTCTGCCACACGATCAAACGCCGCGTCTCCAAACACCTTTCCTTTCTCGCGAAACGGAGAAACGTTCGATTTTCCTTTCTTTTGCCAAAGATTTTTAACACAATCTTCTCGGGCTGATTTCCAAACAGGAACAAATTTATCGAGCAAAAAGATACAGTTCATACTTTAGTTCATTCAGTACATACTTGCACGAGGTTGAGGCAGGTTGTGAAAAAAAACTCTGGCTTTGATACTCTCTCCGTTCCGAAATAGGTGTTTCATTTACAAGTGATTTCTGGTTAAAGCGTAATTTACCTTTTCCGGTAGAAAAACTTTTCATGTTATTCGCTCCTTTTTCTATGTATCTGAAAAGTATTTTATTGATGAACGTGTACAGACAAGTAAAATTAAGAATTTCAATACAAAAAATCACGTAGAGATTTTTTTTTTATTTGCAACCGTGGATGTGCACATTCAAAACAACCTGGACTTTCTCTATTGACAAATTTTCTTCTCATACTTGTGTAATTTCATCTGAAAAGCGTCTAAATAAGCGTAGTACTTTCGCTGTTTCAAAAGAAAAATTAAGCTAGCCAGTTTAGAATGTGAAAGTTCCACATTATTAAGTAAAAAACAATTATTTGTTACTTACCTTAGATTCTGAAATGTTACGTCTTCAAATATTACAGATTTATATTATATTATAGTGCACTCCACCAATATTATGAATAATATAGCAAAACGTGGTAATTTATAATCGTTTCTTTCTTTGTGTAGCATGGTGAAGTATTCCATTACCATTCTAAACTTCTCGAAAGTCTCTCTATTTTGTATTTGCGCAGCATTTAAAATTGATACTCTTCTAACCTTAATGTAATGAAAATACATAATGCGGACATTTATTGTAGAACGAAGGCAATTGTACTATTCTAGATAATGCTCGAAACGCTCGAATCGCTCGAATCGCTCGAATTAATTAAAATCCATTACTAGTCAAATTACATAAATAACTCGAGCATTAAAACTACAGCAAAGCGGTTTTGCTTTTCTGAATCTGATTTCTTTCATTAACTTATACACGTACTATGTAACAAACCGTCTATTGCACACTCTGTTATTTCGTATTTACGTGTAAAAGATATCTATTGCCAGTATTGCGTACTTAGTACTAGGTGCATCGAATCAGTGAACGATACGACTCTTCTCGGTGGATTTGCTTCATCAAATTAGCGAAATTATGGAACTTTCCGTTGGTTCGTGGTAACTAGTAACCGGTGATCGGTAACCGGTAAGCGATAACCGATAACTGGTATATAACCAGTCCCAGTGATGAGCGCCGATCAGATCGAAACTCGAAATTGTCTGTCGTCGAGAGATGCTATGAAAATTCATTACTCGCGTGTTTAACGCTACACGCTATACACTATACGCCATACCTACCACGGCGATAACAGCGTCCTACAATAGTAGCCAATGAAATGGTAAATGGCTGCATATAGATGTATTCGGAGACACGAATAGCGCGGGACATTAGTAATTAGATTAATGCAGGTGACTGAACACTCGGGACACACGAAGTAATCGTTATCGGGTTAGTGTATTTTTACTCGGCTAAGCCGTGGATATTGATTTTAGTTAAATGAGCGCCACTTGAATTTTTCAAGTACTAACCGAACTGGAGACGCAACTGCGGATCGATTTATAGTTCCGATTATTTTCGTCTTTCCGTCTTTCCGTCTTTCCGTCTTTCCAATGTAAACTCGCATGCACGTACGTACACGACGCGTGATGAGTGAAACTCGGTCGCGATTTTACTGCAGGTGAAGATCTCCGCTGCGCCGTGCCGCAATACTGTCGTTTCTCAACTGGATAGATAAAGACATCTTCCGCGGTATTTTTCAGTCAGAAGTTTCAACGTGTTTTGCTTCTAGCAACTTCTTTCTCCATCTGCCACGTACGATTTGAATTTCTATCGTTATTGATGTATTTCTCAAACGTTTGCACTTAAATGCAAATTTCACTCAAATAGGTATATTTGAGCTTAATCTAAACGAGGAGGCAAAAAAGCGCTTACAATTAGATTTCCCGTGTCCTCGCAATGGATGAAAGGAAGGAGCACGTATGACATAATGGCGTTGTAATAGGTTATGTTGCATGTGTACGTGCACCAAAGTACACACAGTTTGTTTTCGTAAATGGACACACGTACGTCGATGTGTACCGATGATTAAAGTCATGCTCTCACGAGGCCCGGAAATTTATCGATGCTGCATTAAAAAGCTTATAAATGTCAGTTAATGCGCGTCCTGTCTTTGCCTCTTTCTTCTTTTTTCGCGTTACGGAGGCACTGACAGAGAAAATTTAATAAAACGAAATAGCAATGTATAATTTTCGTTACTCTCGTAGTTTAGCTGAGATGGAGATACAGAAGGGTTGCGATTAAAAATGGTTATAAAGTGTAACCTAACCACGAAAACTGAAACCAAACGACGACTATACGTTACACGTATAGGGAAAAGTTTGTACATTTCAAAATCATTGGAATCAGTGGGATGTACTTGTTTGTAAATAATCATCGAAATGACGTATTTTACATCAAATCCTTTTTAATTTCTCAGATCTTGATAATATTAGCTAGCCGCGGATTGTAGACTCGTTCTGCGCAAACAATTAAAAATTTTATACTTGTATCTTATTTGTAAAATTACTACTATGCTATTGATATTAGTTGAATTGTTACTATAATATAATCCATTGAGGCATCAAGCTGAGTGCAATCGATTCGAATGGTGACTGCGTTTTTCAAGCAGCCGTATATATTCCAACGATACCATTATCTTTAAAATGGACCGGAAGTCGCAGTGTAGGTTCTTCCAGTTGCCAGAAAGCATGCTCGTTGTCGTTTCTACTAATAAATGTATTTCTTCGTAAATACCTATAACATAAAAGGTGGCCGATTCGCTATTTATCAAATTTTGAGAAACGCGGATTGAAAAAAATTTTAACACGATTAATCATCACGACTAACATAACACAGTGATACCTGTATCACAAGTTACCTATAAATCTGTCGCGTAGAACAAATATGATTATTTTTGACGCCTGAAGCGGAATTTCTTTGTACGCTTATCAGGAGGGAAAGAGAAGAATTTTCTCGACGCTTGCAACTTACCGTACATCCTACATGTTATATAGTATATACATGGCTCATGATATACTGGCGTGTGTATGACATATATATACATATACACATATACCATACACCTACACGGTTGAATCTTCATTTATTCTTTTAAACAATAATGAAATGATTGGCTGGGATCAACCCGTTCTTAGCGATTTGGTAATCTTTCCGATTGTATTTTAACTTGTTAACAAGCTCCGGTTCGTTCCTGCAACTTCAAAGTTGAACAATCGTAGTTATTCAAAGTTAGTAACGACGAGTCGACTTTGAAATTTCACTAAATAAAAAATGAGATAAATAGACGTTTCGTCAAATAATTTATATAAAGTGTAGGTAGATATGTACTTGGGTACATATTTACTCGCTCGTTCGATAAATGGGAAATAATGTTCTTTATCCTTTCATGTTGGGCACTTATGTAATAAGTATCGATGTAGAAAACAATCTATGACTGTCATTTACGTTATAATCATATGACAAATCACTGGACTGAAGTCGCTCGGTTTTATGTCATATGTGATCAAGGTTTCGTAAAATTTTTACGATGTGCTTGAACGTCAGCTTCTCGATAGAGGGTTAAATTTAGCAATTGATGTCATCGATAACTGGACATCGTTCGTTAACTGCAATATCGATTTCGATCAGTCAACAAAGACAGCTTTCTCAAGGCACTGTATAGACGACGATTTTAAAAACAACTGTCTCTTTAAAATGTGTTGTCGCGTGATCGTCAAAGCACAAATAACAAAGGGAAAATGGAGGAAGACAGTTTTAGGTTCGCTCCGTGGTTAGGTTTAGGTTAGGTTAGGTTAGTCCCACACTTCACAGGGGGGCGCAATTCGAGAATGAGTTATTAACAGCGAATTTTTTGCATTTCTTCAAATGAAAATTTAACTTTCTAGTTTTCTTTTCTTTCGTGGGTGTCACGTTCTTTACATGGTTACTCCACGTCAAAAATTCGCTTTTCGAATAGTAAGAATTATGTGTCGCAAGGGGATAGGGCGTCGTCAGAATTTCAGAGATACTTGGGTGGCCCCCCCCCAAAAAAAAATTGAAAACCATTGGGTTAGTTGATAGTGCTGGTATTGGATAAACGGGTAACACGAATAAAATAAAATTTTAACAAAATACTGTTTCGTCGAACGAACAGAGGTGGTGTAAAACAACTTGTCAGATATTTACATGTACGAGTACATATCCGATATGGAAAACTGTTCGCTGTAATCCGGCGAAGCTTCGAAAACATGTCTATTATTAATCGTTTCATTGACTCGTGTGTATCAAGAAAGATATTACTGCATCTTTCGCACGACACTTTTATCGCGTACTCTCAAGGTCAGTGTGACAAGCTTAAAAAAGGATATATGCGCAATTAGCGAAAGAACGGTGGCGAAAGCACGCGGCGATATCACCTGAAAAAGCAGGTGTTTTGCAAGACAGAGAGAAAGAGAGACAGAGGGACGCGCAACAATAGCACAGAAAACGAATAGACGGACAATTGTCGGAGAGAATCTCCGGCCTTTCTACCTGTCACGGCGTTAGTGGTACCATCGTGTGTCTGATTTATGCCCGAACTAACCCGAGAACGCAGCACCCCAACCCCTCTGATTTTGCGTTCCATTGTGGCGAGGTGCCTCATGCCTCGTGGATCGGACCGACAGGCCACGTATACAATATTCGCGCGGCGATTTGTCTCCTTTCATTCAGGCCATTCACCATACTGAAAAGAAAAAAGAAAAAAGAAAAAAAAAGAGATGAGACGAGACGAGGCGAAACGAGACGAAACGGAGGGAAAAAGAAATAGGAGAGGAAGAAAGAGGAATGAGAGGGAGAAAGAGAAGAAGACAGGGGCGCGCAGGTATCGGTTACAAGTTGTTAAGGCCCGTTAAGAGGAAAGCTTCTCGGGGGCCTTACGAGCGAACAGTGGATCGGCGGGTGGTACACTCCTCCGACGATGTCGGCCGAGGTATCATTGCTATTTTCTTTTTCACGCGTAATTCGTGAAGCCGATACTCGGGCCGCCGGCTTTCGAACCCTCGTCTCTCTTTCTCTCTCGCTCGCTCACTCGACTCCGCTTTAAAGTCAGGAAACTAATACCGGGGATATAATACGCTCGGGGACAGGACTATGGTATTACCGTACTTGAACTTGAATGGCACCTGTATATCGGCACGCCGTTTCCGGAACAGGCATTGAGAAAAGTATCGGTTGCAGGCTTGACATTTTCCATGGATAGTACCAATGCGTTTTCAACGTTGCGACGTCTTTCTACTGACGTAGATTAAACATTGGATACGATATAATACAGTACATAGCCACAAAATTTACACGTTTCTTGTGGTTCGTTGCAAATTGTTCGACTTGAATAAACCAATTTTCGGTGCACGTATCGAAGCGTTTGTCTCTTCTCGAGGCAATTGTGGGAGGAACAGACTGGACACGCGAAACACGGAATAGAAATAGAAAGCTGACGGTGAAGTAGCGAGCGTTTGAGTAGAAATTGATTAATTCAGTGGTTGGCTGTGTATAACGTTGTGATCGCGATAAATTCAAGTTGGAAACGATTTTTTTTTTCCTTTTCGCTAGGCTACGATTATTGCACAGTGGGAAAGTGGACCGCTAATAAAGACGTTGCGCAAACTACCTTTTGCATAATACGCAAGCGTATCGCGTAGACATTCGTGTACAACTTGCGTTTGAATTTCCACGTGTGCCCGAGTACGCGGCATGTTGCAATCCAAGTACACTTGCGCGAACTCTGGTTTTCGAATTTCCACAATCTTGCGGAACATCTACCTGACGTTTCAGAGAAATACCTACGTATACCTGCTTATTTTCTTAGATTCGTTTCATCCATTGTATTGCGTGCACACCGATTGTGTTAACTTATCTTATTCTCTTTCCATCTGTCTATCTATCTACCTTTGTCTTTTCCTTTTTTCTTATTAGAATGAAACTCATTAAAACTCAAAGAACGATATGAATCGGTACGAAAATGACTGTATCGAATTGTTTTGCGAGTTATTCAGAGTGCTAAATTGAACATTTTACGCTTCTGAAATTTTCGTAACGAACTTTTTTACGTCGTTCTTCTTTGTTTCGCGACTCTTCATTGGCAAAAGATTCGACGTTACACGAACGAAAGTAATGAAAATTTTCACAACGCGATGCAAGTAACGGCAGCAGAGAGTACAGAGAGTACAGAAGGTACCACGATATCGTAGTTTTCGTCGTTAATTGAATTGCTTTTGGAAATGTAATTTCCTAAATAGGTGGTGTGTTGCTGGCACATGGTTTTAGGTTAGGTAGTACCCCGCGTTAATTCAATTAGAAGGGTATTTTTGGTGGGTTTTTTTTCGATCGTTATTGAGGGTGCGTGAACTCGCCCCTGGAGGTGTTGTCTTTGCTAAACAAGTCTCCTGTTTTGAGACAATATCGAATGACTAGTAACGCGACACGTTGCTGATATATCGACGTAAACAAGCATATACCAACCAGATGCCTCAAAGTTCTTTAGACTTTACTTTCTACCAGCCGCTATTTGTTTCTCTTTTTCTCCTTTCTTTTTCTGCCGTTTCTATTTCTTTTTCTGCCGTTTCTATTTCTTTGGTCGCCGGTGATTCTAATATATATATATATATATATATATATATATATATACATACATATAAATATATATACGAGTAGCTATTAAATACATATTAGAAAGAATACCTATTAAACACGTTCTCATTGATATTTGCGTTATTCTCTCCTCATTGATGTCGATTATGTAAATTTTCCGTATTTATGAATTATTTATTAGTTTATTTAACCTGATCAGAGCGTGGACGAAGCGTCAGGATACGCAACCGATTGGGATTATTTTCCTTTGTTTGTGCGCTACGTTCTGCGTGTGCGTGTCTATAATACAACATTTTACAGTAGTATAACTACAACAATTAGAAACCTACTTTTATCATATTACTCACGCGCGATGACTCATTTCTGCCTTGATGGTAGCAAGTTAATCTTGACGATACGCTCGTGTATCAGTGTCGCAAATTCGCCGATCTGTCTGTCTGTAACGCTATTATACAAATGATTATTAGTCATTTAGCAGATTTTTTTTCCCCTTTGCGTAACGCGAACGTTTTTCTTAAGTTTTCGTAATGTCGGATTTCATACCAGTACTTTTCTGTAAATATCCACCTGTCTCGGTGAGAGAATCTCAGATAATACAAAATTCGTATCTAAAAGATTCTCGTCTTTGAAACGAGAATGAAATTTGTGATTGCGATTAGAATAATATATACCTGTGTAATATACTAGTACAGAGAGATGTGATTCTACATTTAGATATATAAACCCGCAAAGAAGGAACAACATTTTTTCACACGACGTTTCGTTTTTGAGAAAATCGAGTTTGAAAATTTGTTGTACATGTCAACGAAAAATTGATGAAAAAAATGTTATTCTACATTTTTCACTTATTTTTGAATGTAGTGTAGAATGTACACTCCTCTGTTAATTATTATTTTCTGTCGCGTCTAGAATTAGTTAAATACTAAAAAATACATGTATTCAGTCTAGAATCAGTAAATTTTCGAATTCGATTTTCCCGAAAAAAATTAATTCTTTCTTTTCGAGTTTTCTATCCTGTATATTATACCGTATGTTACGTTCTCTAATTCTATTACAAAATGTAGAAAGATAAAGGGATAATTTTCGGTCGAAACTTTGCGATGTTTGCATTCGCGAAATGAACATAGGCATCGAGCAAAAGAGACGTTCGAACGGGAAAGAATGATTCTCCTCTCGCAAAAACGGAAACAGACGATGGGAATTTGGAGTGTTGGGAACGAAGGAAAGTTTAGCTCGGACACAGGTATCTTCTGAGCAGCGTCGCGTAACAGGTTTTGAATTTCGTCCCGGTACACATGTAGACATTCGACCACCCTCGCGTACTTACCTGTAAACGCGCCTTCATAGCGTCGATGTTCTTGAGAAAGAAAGACAGAGACAAGAGGAATAGAATAAAAGGGAAAAAAGTGTCGCTAAGAGAAAGAGAAAGAGAAAGAGACAGAGAGAAAGAGGAAGCAAGAGAGCGTGATAAGAAAAAGACTCGACCGATCGATCGAGGAGTATCGAAATAGGCAAGGTACACAACCTCGTGCTAGGGAACGTAGCGAGTTTAGCAAGTTAGTACGTTTCCTTCGCTCTTTTCATCACGCGTTGTTTTACCTGCTGAGAAGTCAAGACGGGGCCCAACTTGGTGTCAGTTAAAAGTTTTCAATGTTGAAGGTAACGTCGCTCTCTTCCCTATCTCTCCCCCCTTTTCCTGCGTTTACCACCTCGTTCGTTCAAACGCGAGACAAGAACGTCGCGTATACGCGTTTTCTTCACATCTCACCAGATAGGCAGGTAGACAGACAAGCACTGGCAACCAGCTTTCCATTTGTTTCATTTTCTCTTTCTTTTCCATGTAAAAATTCAAGACGTAATAATCGAGAGACTACTGTATCGTAAAGTATCATATGCGTTGCGCATTCTTCTGTCTTTTACCTCGCCAGCTCGAAACTTTCGTTCGTTCATCGCGTTCGTTCATCGCGTCCATTCTCGCGATTGGGGGTCTCCGATCTTTGCCGCGCGCGTGTTTCTCCTCGTCGGTTTGTATTTAACAGCTTGTGTACGCGCACTTCCACTTGTCCCGTAACTCGTAGCGACTACGACCGCGACAGTGGCGGCGGCACGGCACTGGCACGCAGCAACGACGCAAGTGCCTGTTGACTATTCGCTGTTCGTTAGTCGCCCCTGGATCCTTCTTGGGTACTACCGCCACCGTGAGTGACACAACAGCCGACAGTCAAACTGCAGCAAAACTGTTTTTCCTCCCCTGGTTTGAGAAAGAGAGACGCGATATAAAGTTGTCGCGCGTGCCAATCTCTCTCCCTCTCTCTCTCTCTCTCTCTTACTACCGTACCGCGCACGTGAATCGCCGCTACTTGTGTATACATTTCTGCCGTGCTGTGTTTTTTGACGCGATTCCTGTCAGCTCTGAAGGTCGAGCCGACATCGGGCACAACCAAACTGTCGGGAACCCATTGCTCGTCTTGCGACTTTATTTATTCCGACTTGTCGACCATTCAATCGTTCTCAAGTGCGTGCCGAGTGTTGAGTGAAAAATTGCGAGTACAACAGTACAGTGTTCAGAATGTGAGCTACTCTAACCCTTCTACTTACACGCGGATTTCCAAGTCGCTGAACCTCCGTGAACGAGACTTTCCCTGTGAATATTCAAAAAGCATCTTTCAAAAAACTTTTCTACGTGTTTTACACGTACACCTGTGTTAATGAGTCCTCCGCATACAAACGATCGATAATTGAAATTATTCCTCTCTCACCGCAGTTTGTCTATTAAACGCCACCTTGCTTTAAACGTTGTGCGTTCGATCATCGATACGTTAATCGAATTAATTCATTCTGTTAAATCGCGCTTCGTCTAGTTTACTTACCTAACATAGGTTATGAAATCTTGAAACAGTCCGCTTTTTTTTGATAACGTCACCGATTATTTGCCCTCTTAAAAGAGAGAAAACTGATTCGAGTTGAAGTTCGGGGAATAATAAGTTTCCCGTTTTCAGCACGTTCGTCGATATACAACGAGAAACTCGCCGCTTCGTTCGCTTACGATCGATCACATATCTACGCTTTTTTTTTTTCGCGGATGCTCACACATAAAAGCGTAAACATTCTCAATTTCGTACGTTATTTATGCACAAGAGTTTCTTTCGCAACATCGATAAAAAACATCAAACATAAATTCGATACTTAACGTTTCCTCCTTTTTTTTATCTCTCACGTTTTCTTTCTTTCTCCCCTTTTCTTTCTCTGTTATATTTTATATTACATTTTCCCCGCGATGTTTGGCACTTTATCGCCAAATTCCACTCGCTCGATGTTGTTCTAAATTTACTTCTCCAGTACTTTTGCAATTAACAACGCCCTTTTCGACTAATTTAATTTTCCATTCGCACACGTACGCGTGACTCAAGTTTTGAAAGAAATGTTTGGAAGAACGCTATCAACAATCGCTGTTTCACAACCGTTGCCGATCGTTTTGTAACGGCATGCGTAAAATCTGATTATAACAAGTATATACAAATCGAACGCGTCCTTGTTTGGTGCGTCGAATACTCGGAATAGCCAAGTTCTTCCTTTGGTTCCGTAGCGAGTTGAGTTGGTCGCGATTTCTTTCTTCTCGCGACAGCGGATGATGAATCGGACGCGCGAGTGTGCGATCGCAGCGACTCGGACGAAAAACTGGCTTCCCGCCGCGAATGACAATCGGCACGCAATTGAAATTCTATATCGTCCGTTAACAGAGAAAATCTGTTAAGCGGTTAACACCCTTTGAATCTGAATCGTAATCTTCTCGGTACGCGTGACTTTTGAGATTGCTCGTCAGAGATTTTTGCACTTGCGGTTTTTTCATTTTTTACGATTGTGATTTTGCGATTGTCGATCGCACAAGTCCTTCAAAATGAGTAAGTAGTCATCGAATAATCAATTATTATCAATTATTATGTAGGTGAATAATTGATGTTTATATAATTAATTATTATATTACGCGCAATAATAAATAATTAGAACTATCATTATAAAGGTTTTGCAAATAACTGTACGATTCTATTCTTGTATCAACGCTTGTAATCGAACCGGTCAGTATGACTGATTTCAAACAAAATTAATATTAATTTCATAATTTATTTTAATCGTCACTATGATTGATATGTAAAATATTTTGATACGGTTGTTCTAACGTTAATAGACATTTATTTCCATTTTTGATATTTTTGTTAATTAGACCAGAGTCAAGTATACGAGACGTCCATAAATGGTAAAATGTAATACTTTTCCGGCGGGATGTTTGAAATCGCAGTTGCGTGTAAGAATTTAAATTAAAACTATTGTTACAGAAATTTCACAAACAATTGTACAATTAATATTATTTTAACAGACAATGTGACCGATTTCAGATTTTCATTTTTTACAAATGCTTAAAAATTTAATTTCTGTCTAGACAGAAGCACAATTCAAAGTGTAAATTTATTTATTTTAATTATCATTTAAATTATAGTAGAATGTCTTGATACGGTGTTGATAGATATTTTCATTTTATTTTATTTATATTAATATTTTTGTTAACTAAAGTCAATATATATATAGGTATATGTGACGTAAAAGTGTTAACAAAATGTGAAGTAGAACAAAGTTTATGACGAGAGAGTAAGAGGAATGCGAGGGTATTGACGAGTGTTGTACGAACCGAGATCGCCCCGTTGCATTGTAAGGCGAAAAAATTTCTTTAGTTCGAGGAGACACAGTCGCGAAACAAACGAGATTATCGGTGGTGGTAGCCCGAAACTCCGAACCGAAAAGCCGAGAGAACCGGCTGTCGAGCGAGAGTCGAGCGTTCGCAGAACTCTGTAGTGACCGTTTTCAACGAGGTTCTCTCTATTGTGCAGGACATTGACTAGAGGTAGAAGACAATTAAGAAAGAAGAGAAAAGTGTTCGCCTAAGAGGAGAATTTTCGGAGGAGGATGCTCGGCAGTTGGGGCTGGGAAGAAGAATTGGAGTTGGGAGAGGGAACAGCAACCCCGTCGCAAGATAGACAAAGACGAGAGAGCCCAGACTCGACGCATCCTGTCCCCGACAGCCGGGTGCTGAGGTATGCACCCAGCCGGTGTCATCACCCTCCCAGCTTCAACTCGCCACATTTCAGCACACAGCCTCCTCTCGACTGTACCGACTGTGAGTATATATATATATATACACACACATATATATATATACACACACACACACTTAACTGCATATGTACCTACGTGTACTTACTTATTTACACCTGTACGTATGCACATATAACATATGTGTATATATACGTAAGTATATTTAAAAACATTACTTGCTCTTAATGTTTTAACGTTCTAACGTGTAACACTTACACGTACGAAGAACAGGGTTGCCGATTCGTAAATTAATTTCGTTGAAGAACGAGAAAGAAAAAAGAAGAAGAAGAAGAAGAAGAAGAAGAAGAAGAGGAAGCTTTGAGAAAACGCAGTTTTGTTAATTCGATGTTAACGTTGATCCGCAGAGCAGCGTGAGGTGGCCAAAATGCTGACTGCTCATTCTGAGATGCACGAGAAACGAGATTCCCTCGGAGGCGGACAATATGGAACAGGCGGGGGTGGTGGCGGCAGTTCGATCGAGGAAAAATCTATTGCGGAACAACCACCCCCGCCGCCGGCGCCTCCTCAGCGGGATCCATCGGATCCAACGATCAGCGCTAAGAAACTTCCAAAGAAGCGAAAGTTTGATCCATCGGAGCTCGAGGAGATGGATAAAACTAGCAACGTAACGAGAACCATAAATAACATAGTGAACGTGACACGGACACCGAACATGCCGCCACTTGGTCATTCAGGTTTGGTTCAGCAGTCAACATTAGCGACTCGGCAATCTCCGCAACAGCAAGACTCCGATTGTTATCAAGTAAGTGTGACTTACTTCAAGCTGACACTAACGGAGTTTAAATCAATGGCGACGAGTGACAAAATGCTTTGTTTGTACAGGTATCCTCGGCGCATTCGGTGGTAGTTTTACCACCTCAAAGTACAGCAGTGGATTATTCTGTTCGAGAAGAACCTTTACGGTCTCGTCCTCGGCCTGCTACTGTTGCTATTGATCTCAGCGAGTGGCGCGACCACAGAGTGTTAGCATTAAGGGATTCGTATTATTATTCAGGTGTTATTCGCAATGTTGTTCAAGGGGAGATTTACATAGAGTTCGACGGCGAGAAAAAACTAATGCGTTACACTGACGTTTTGGGCGCGGGCAGATACGATGTGATAAGTGATGCCAGCCCCTCGGTTGGCCAAGTGACTCTAGACGCGAAAGTTTGTATTAGGTGTCCAACGTCGAACAATCATATCAACGCTGCTAAAGTGTTTGTTAAAGGGACAGTGTGCAAAATTTTAACCAAGCCTAACCGTTTTGTTGTTAAAATACCAAGGGAAGATGAGCAGAGCGATAGTTACGTCGTGAAACGCGCAGATATACGGTTGGTGCAGCCCCCGTGGTGGGACGAACTAGAGGAAGGATTGGAAGACTGTGATTCCTCGAGGGTCGAAGCGATTGGTACGGCATACGAATATCTTTTTTTTTCTTTTTTTTTTTAACCATACCTTTCAACCTAGGGTGATCTTACTTCCGTTTTCAATTTCAACGTGTTGCCTTATTCTTGCTTGCGCAGAACACGGCTATCGAAATTCTTCAGAACCTCCGACAGCAGTGCCAATTTTGCAACTCCATCACACTTCTCACCATACATCTCATATATCGACTCATAACGACACAGGTGGTTATTACAGAACAACTGGTACCAGCCCCCTAATGACTTTAGGCACTTCTGCGCATTCTGCTACTACGGCATTGAGTAACGGAAGTCGACCGTACGACGATTTAGAAAGCGAGGATGATTTGGATAGGGAAGATATTACATTCCCTTCGGATGCAGGTAAGATCGAATTCATCATGTATATGCATGTTTAAATATTGCCTCGAATGTTTTCCTTTCCTTGATAACGAATTTTTTAAAGAATTTCTCGCACATTATTATTACGGTTGTAATATTGTCTATCATCACGATGATGATGTTAATTCTTTGGGCATTTTTATGTGAATCGTGGCATTATCGAGCGCAACACATTAGTAAAACCAATAGTAACGTAAATATTCAACTGACAGATGCAAAATTGTCAGGCAGCAGTAAAAGAAGTAGCATGCAAAGTCGGGGAAGTACCAGTAGTCTAGTTGAGCAACGCAGTATAACTCCTCGTTCTCAAGCAGCCACGCCCAGGTAATGATGACTATGAAATAATATTCCATCGTGTTTTAAATAAAATGTAACACTGGAGAACGTAACGATCGATCATTGAACAGATCTCAGGCGGCAACGCCACATAGATATAAAAAAGGTGATGTAGTGGCTACACCAAGTGGAGTTAGGAAAAAATTCAATGGTAAACAATGGCGCAGACTCTGTAGTAAAGAAGGATGTTCCAAAGAAAGCCAACGAAGGGGATACTGTTCTCGTCATCTCAATTTGAAAGGATCTTGCCTCAGAGGTCCGACCAATACGTTCCCTGGGTAAGAAGACGAACCAATAATCCGCAATCATTATCGCGTGTAATAATATTACGTGTAATGTATGCGTTAAACAAGAATATTTTTAGCGGTAAAATGGATGGTGAAGAGACATCTAGAGATTCCGACACATCTCCAAATTACGGAGACAGGAGAATTGCTGGTCGATTTGATCAAGACGAAACTGAAGCTGCCAACATGCTCGGTAACTTTCCCAAACTTTTACATTTTTCTTACGAGACATTCGAATTTTTGACTTACAATTAGCCATACGTAATTCACGTGTGATGCTCTTTTTTTGTTACAGTTTCCTTGGGAAGTTCTAGATCAGCAACGCCAGCCTTTTCCTCGCCAACTGGACAATCTTCGATATCCCCGTGTATCAATCAATCTCCAGTACCACCTTTGGGACTGAATCAAAACAATGTGTTTATGCCTATTTCAAGTCCTGCTCATCATGCAACTCCCCTAATTTCACCTGGTGCGAAATGGAAACATTCACCTACTCAATCTACTTTTCTTACTCAGTACCAGCAGCAGGTGATAAAGCCTGAACCTAATCGAGTGGTTAGATCGAATCGACCAGCTCCAACTGCCCCAGTCCCTGCTAGTATAGGAACAAGCGTAATAAGAATCTCTCCTGTGAGTCGTGGAATACCCGGATCTAATTTAACCTCGTCATGGTCAGAACAAAGCCCACCGCCGCGACATCCATCAGTTGTGACGACGATAGCTCAACAACAGCAAGGCATCATTCTTCAGCATGCTCTCACAACAAATAATGGCTTTTCCAGCCACTCTGAGATATCAGAACAAAATCAACAAATATTAAAACCTTCTCATTCACCTCATATATCACTGTCCGCTCCAGCACCACAAAACTTGACCCTTTTGCATAAACCTTTAGAACAACCAGTTGATTATGCTCAACCGCAAACGCAGAATCAGCCAATTTACGTGATGCAACATCAACATGAAAAAAAGTATCTTGTGATAAAAAATAGTATGGATGTATCCGCAGCAGGTCACATGAATAATCAAGATGACAAATATAGGCCAGCGTTAATGAACCACTTAGCTCAACTTCCAGTAACGTTACATCAAACGCAATGTCAACCTCCACAGTCACCTGCTGTTTCGTCCGTCCACGTTGACAAATTGTCCGTTTTGCAAGTGAGTAGTTTTACTATTGTAATTTTATTAGTAATTCTTTTTTCATCGTGGCATCGAAATATGATTGTTAGGCAAGCAAAGTAGCAACACACGCATCCTCTCATATGGATATGCAGAGAACACAGCCACCACCTACGAGCGTTGTGATGACAACTACTACTGAAGCTTCGAATCCGCCTACCCCAACAAGTGTCTTCCAGCACGTGATTGTACAACCCGCGCATTTGGTACAAATTCCTAAAACGCAGTCGTCTAGGGAAGAGAATTCCAAAAATAACGGAGTTCTGTGTAAGTTTATTGACATCCTCCTTTATCTATCCTAAAGTTCTCCTTTATCTATTATCTTATTAAATGTTTATCTTTCTCGTTCTCAATAGCAGCGATTACGTGCTATCGCTGAGATTTGCTTTTAATTTGTACACTTTGATCAAGTATATATTTCATTATGCAATTACCACGAAAATCTGATATCGGATAAAATATCCAGACAATTGTGTAGGAATTTATTTTGTGGTATGCTCACATTTACATTTAAATTATGTTTCATTTCACCATTCTGTATTAATATCGCATCAATATTAGTGAATTTGACTAAACGGTAAGACTTTCACAGATGGCAGCCATGATGTTCCTCCTGCATACCAGCCCCATCCCCCATCATTACTGAACAATGCAGTGCGCAACTGGAAAAAAGGTTTGAGTTTAAACTGCCAAACAAAATGTATGACTATTTTTACATTTGTTGTAAAGTATGTTGTCAATGGTACATATGATTACATAAGTGAAAAATGTAAGTTTTGCTTAATAAGTATTTCAAAAATTTTATGTTGGAAGGATATTCTTGCATAGTCGTAAAATTATTGGAAAAAGATTAATATTATTTTATTTTGCTTGTTAACAACTGAAATAAGTTACTAATGATTTATATTAATACTTGTAGCATAAGAATCTATAGATAATAACATTACTGATGATATAATTTAACTTGTATTTTTTGTACATCGACATACATATTTATCGAAATACATTAGGATTTAATTGTTACGATATCATTGTGAATAAAGTAAATTTGTAACGCATATCTTGATAGTTTTATAGTTTCTCACAGTTATTCATTTTAAAGGAATGCTTATGAAACATACAAAATGTATCATTGTATATTTTACAGCAATTGATTAATTTTTTAGTCATGTTTGAACAGTATAATTACATAACGTATCTCATTCTTCTTTAATTAGAATACAGATCGTACATAATATTTCATGTTCAATGTTACTTTAATGTTGGGGAAGGGTGACTAGTAATTTTTGCTTATTGGATCTCATTGCATATCTGATTGGTACGAAAGGAAAATTATGTTAAAATTATGTCTTAAAATATTGAAGGAATTCAAAGTATGACAATGTTTTAAGCTGTCATTTGGAATCTATATTTATACTTTATGCTAATGTTAATTACATCAGTGATTTCATTTATACAGTACATTTTATTTTACACCAACGCGTATTTTCATTTCACGCCGTTATTAACCAAAGTGATTGTTACTAATACGACAATTTCATTGCAGCTTTTCCTTGGCAAACAACAGTACTAGATCAATCAGAAGTGAGTCCTCCACCATCTGCGTTGAGTCCACCTTTGAGTGCGCCTCCGATTCCAATTAGCATGAGCACACCTGGTGAAGACGGATCTGGACCTGGTCCAGATCCTATAACTCCCGCTGAAGAAGAAGATGACGATGTTTTCGAAACAGAACCGACGACCCCTGCAGAAGTTGAGGCGAATGCTAACAAGAGACGCAGTCAGTCCCTTAGTGCATTGCATTCCAAAGAGCCTCAGAGTCCACTTAAAGTGAGTAATGGTATACTTAAAGCAAGCAGATGGCAAATATGACGGTTAAATTTGTTGCAATATAATATAGTGGTCACTCGGAAGCGTAAGAATTTAATTTATGACATAATTTCACAGACTAAAGACAGAATACGTCGACCGATGAATGCATTTATGATATTTTCCAAACGACATCGTGCAGTCGTGCATCAAAGACATCCGAATCAGGATAATCGTACCGTGTCTAAGATACTGGGAGAATGGTGGTATGCCTTAGGCCCAGAGGAGAAACAAAAATATCATGATCTTGCATCAGAGGTGAAAGAAGCGCATTTTAAGGCGCATCCAGATTGGAAATGGTGTAGCAAAGATAGGCGGAAATCTTCGACGACAAGTTTCAAAGGTGGCGAATCTCGAGGGAAATTGAACAGTACTGGGGAGGAAACAGACATGGGACCACCGGCAGACGATGTACCGTTAACGCCTAGAGCTACGGACGAAATTACTGTTCCCGTTACTACTGTGTACAATGAAGTGCCCACCATCGAAGTAAATTTTATTCAAACTTAAATGTCTCAACACTTGTCATACATAACACTCACAATAATTTCATTTATTTATAGGTTATTAATCAATCGCACACTCATAGGATAATGGAAATGCCTCTGCCAGTTGAAAATACAGACTCTGATTTAAAACAGGATGAAGATGGTAATGTATCAGATGAAGATCAAATGGTGATCTGTGAAGATCCACAACCTGAGATAGATTTAAAATGCAAAGATAAATTGACAGATAGTGATAATGACGTACAAGATGACGATGCTGAAAAGAAATGTTATACACAATCACGGTTCTCGCCTGTAAGTGGTCAAAAAAGGGAAACAGTAAATGTTAAACAAGAAGTAACGTGTAGGCCTAAACCGATAAAAGGTTCGCTTTAATATCTGTTTAAGTGAAAATAAACCGTAATGCATAATTACGACGTAGTATAGTATGGTAAAGTCCATTTCTCCGTTTGTCTAGCACGAATACCTTCAACAGGTATTGAAACAACAACAAAGTATCATCATGCTTCAATGGACAAAGGAGGAAATGTTTCGGTTCTATCCAGCACGTACCCTTATCATAGTCCTGTCAATCCGACTGGGGTGTCAGGTTTCCAACCTACCGGTGGTGCTTTCATAACCATGCCAATATCTCCAAAGGTTGTTAAACCAGAACCAGTGAAGAATGAACAGCAGTACAGTACCCAATACAGCATGAGCAATTTGGTAGCAAGCATTCATGAAAACGGAAGGAATATACCTAAATTTACGGCTGCTCCGGTATTACATTCTGTAAGTATTCCAGCTGTGAGTTTTTGAAAGCGTATAATAGTAACATACATACCTAAAATAGTCCAGACGAGATGAACCTGTACACACAACTAAATTTAAAAACGTTTAAAATATTTTGTTCGCCTAAAATCCTTTGTAAAAGTACTCCTTTTCATTCAGGCATGTGTGAATACTTAAAAAAAAAAAAAATATTTCACGTTCATTGTTTGAGTGAAGTACGAGTGATAATTGAAGAGCTCGTTTTAATGCTTAACCCTAATAGTTACAAGTAACGATTTTAATACAAGTATACTTGTTTTTTCATATTTATGCGATTAATTATTTGTTATCATGAGAATGATTGTTTCAACAATTGTCTGAATACAAGGTATGAATAGTTACTATAATGTTTAAGCATAATTCGAGTGCTATTCGCACGTGCCTACTTACCTTGCTGCCGTATTATTATTTTTTTCTTTCTTTCTTTCTATTCTCTCTCTCTCTCTCTCTCTCTCTCTCTCTCTCTCTCTCTCTCTCTCTTTCTTTCTTTCTCTTTCTTTTATTTCTCTGTCCAATGTTAAAACCTGAATTGAGGGAGCAGCGAGACTCTTGGACTCTTTCTTAAAGAGTTCTATGTAAACACATGCGAATAAACTCAAAGATTAAACTACAAAAGTTTAACGATACTGACAGATTGAATCGAAACCTATGATGGCTCTGTTTAAACAACAGCAGCCGTTGCAGTCCTTAGGCACTATTCTTCGTCCCCTTACTTCAGCTGTCCCTTATCAACCATCGTTCACTCTAACATTGCTCGATAACGATTTGGTGGCTGTTTCCAAACCGCAGCAGGGATCGCAGTATCTTGGTCCAACATCACCTCATCCCCGGATGTACTGTGGATTCCATATACCAATCTCTGGTAAATTTTTTCAGAATATAATCACTTCGAAAACGTCCCAATGTTAGTATATAATACATATAAATTGATTGTAAAGCATCAAATAAAAGATTGTAAAGCAAGACGATTTTTACGACATATCACCTTCTTGATCAGTTTTTCTTAAAATTAATTTTTAAGTTGGCGTCATCCCGATTAGAATTAATTGAATTGCAGACAGGATAGAAAGTAAATGCCTATTGTTAATCATAGATGCTGGCAATCGGAACATATCCTCACAAGGTTTAGTTTCTGGTAATAAGATGGAAACGCAGAGTGTCATAGTAAGCAAACCATATCCAGTTTCGACAACTTCCACTACATCGACTTATCGAGGAATTGGTCATTCAATAACACGTCTCGCAGAACCCGAAAAAAATGAGAATAATCATACCCAATTTTATGGTAAGTTATCATTAATTTCTTTAACAATTTTCCAATACAGACTATTTTCCATGACAATGTATGTATCTAGAACAAGAACAGCTAGTAAATGTTTTTGTGATTCCTTTTCAGTAACTAATGTAAAATCTGATCAAGAAAGAAAAGACACTGTAAATATTCTTTTGCCTGCTACAAATGATAAGCATAAACAGCCATCTACTCCACATACTCCTCATACACCACTCAGTAACCATGGTAGCAATGAAATTTCTGCAAATAAATCATATTCCATGGATGAAACACAGCCTAACGATATAGGTCCAAGTAAGGGTCCCTTTATGCTTGCCCCAACTCCAGCACAACTTGGCCGAGCACCGCTACAAAGGAGACAGTCAATGGGTACAATATTTATCAATTTATATAGTATTATATCAATGCGTTATAACAATGACTTAATAACATAAATCGTTAGTACAATAGAATTCATTTCTTAATAGAAAAATTAAATAGAATTTTTAAGAGAAGAGTTTTTATATACTTTTATTTTTTGTTTTTCACCAAAAGATAGATTTATATTTTGGTTTTTTTGGTTTTCATAGCAATGCCTCCCGCATCAAATGCAGGAGACCATGGGCCTCTGGTGTCTCAACACAGTGACAATCGTCCACAAACAAATACATCTCAAACCACAGAGCAAGTACAACAGCAGCAGAATTTCTCAGAATCTCACGCTTCCCCATCGCCATCTACCAAAAAGGGTTCTTTCTTCAAGAAGAATGTCGAAGATGGAATGGACAGGTATGGTAAATTGATTAGTGGTAAATTAAACATTGTTTGATTCTTTTTAATTGCGTCGTTTATTTAAATTTACAACAAACTAAATGTGAAAAATATAATTGATTACAGAGTTCTCGAGCAAGTAAATTTCCAAGAAAAATTCTCATCCTTGCCAGAATTTAAACCAGAAGATATACAAAGTCCAAGCGCGATCAGCATTAATACAGCGGGTTCGTCTAGTCATGGCCCGGTAGTAACGTCTGGCTTGCATTCGTCAAATTTACAATCATCAATGCAAATGCAAAGTTATCGAAAGAAATCTGCACAAGCACCTCATAGGCCCACAAGTAATTGTTTTAATGACATTGTAAAAGCACGATTCTTGTCCTTTAAACTTGTGCGTTCGCTTTAATAAAAATATTTTTTTGTCGAAACAGTGAATGAGGACGACATCGAATCAGATACGTCAATATCTGCTACTCCAAAATCAACTTCTAGCGTCAAGTTGACAGGAAACACGTTTTTTGGTCCAGATTTCAATGTTGATGCATACAGAACTAACGCGGATCTGGTAGGAGATGTCGACGCTGGCTCTCCTAGGACACCGAAAACACCTGGAGGGAGTGCTGGAAACTCTGTAGGAATCGGCAGGAGCGAAAATGAACGGGGCCACAGAAAAGTGCTGGAACAACGTCGACATCTTGTGATGCAACTGTTCCAAGAACATGGTTATTTTCCTTCGACGCAAGCAACTACAACCTTTCAAGCGAAACATTCAGATATATTTCCTAATAAAACGAGTTTGCAGTTAAAGATTAGAGAGGTCAGGCAAAAATTAAAAGCTAACTCGACACCTATGAGTGCTAACAGTCTAGTGAGTCCACTACCTGTTTCTGAACCCTCACCTAACGTAACTGGTAATTACTCGATACTTTTTTAAATTCTGAACATAACAATCGTTGAGATTGAGGATGTATTTTGTAAAATTTCTGTCTTTACAGGACCATTGACTGCTCCTCCTACGTCGATGGGAGCTCCACATACACTGCCTGTAAGCAGTAGTGGTAGCTAGCGCCCACGTGCCAACTGTGATACTATGCATCCCCTTACTCCACAGCATGAGTACATCATTATTCATTGAAAAGAAAGGAAAGTTTTTATTGGAAAAATATTGTTGATGTACGAAGTTTTAGCAAGTTGTAAAGTGCTGCAAGGCTTTAGTGCAATTTGAACTTTGATGTAACCTGGTGCAGGTAACTTAGACAGGCATATCAAGGTGAGTTGATGTACACATATCAATAAAAATCTTCATATTGTATATAAAATTGAAGAGATATTGTATCGAATGTTTCTCATGATTACTGATGTCGACTTAAACATTAAGTGTGTTCGAGTATCTGTGTTCCATTGGGATAATAACATGTAAAATTGTGAAATGTTCGCGCGATAAAGAATTTACTGTATTTTAGCAACGATAACGCTCACTAGTGAATTATAAAAGCTCAACCCGCAGGCTTAATCATATGTCTTGTTTGATAATGAAATAAGGAAAGGATAATATAATCACGTAAAATAACTGTTTCGAAATGTGTAATTCGATAAAGGAGCTTTCTTCTCTCAGAAGGAAAGACAATACTCTTCTGCATTCTAAATCCAAAGATGATTTACGAAATGGTAATATAGAAGCGAAGATATTATTTTACTACATTATAAAATTACAAGTCATAGTTGTATAACTCTAACATACACGATCGATATTTGTACATCGAAACACCTTGCAAGGATAAAGGGAGGCCTAAGCCATTGTTAAACATTGTTAAAAAATACTATGAGATCCAAGTAGGAAGAAAGAGAGAGTATGCGTGAGTATAGAAAAATGAAGTTCGCGTGAGTGTAAGACGTGTATGTGTAACACTTTCTTGAGAGAAAGAGGAAGAGAAAATCGTAATCAGAGAGTATTAGAATTAAAGAAGCATTATAAAATGAAATCAGAGTTTATATACTTTAGTTATACTTTATATATGATATAGATGAAAAAGAAATCTATAGATGATGAAAGAACTGCGATAAACATTGCACAAAATTTATGTAATTTCGCAGTCGACAGATATGTTTATTTTATTTGTAAATACTACGGCATGACTACTAGAAGAGATATCTGAAGAATTCGAAATATCTATGATGCAAATATCTGCGTCTGACAATTCTCAATGACAATTGTTAGACGAAGCGATTTTTTCAGAGATTCACAGATCATTGCAATGGATGTAAAAAATCGTGCCATTGTGCGGCGATTGGGCGAAGGGATTCTAATGCGTAATAAATCCCTTAATAGTAAAAGAAAATTAATTGTTAGATACCATTTGATATAGATAATATGTAATATGTTCACAATATTCTCGAAAGTACTTATCTACTGTTTTTAGAACTCTGCTCAACTTCAACGCATTCGATTTTGTTTTATAAACATTTTAAAATCGATCTGCTTTTTTCTTTACTTTTTTCTCTTGGCCAATTCAGAGATGTAAGCGGTTTTGTGCAAACCGTGCTTTTTTTTCTCCTTCCGTACTTTTTTTTCTATTTTTTTTTTCTATTCTTTTTTTTTTGTGGCCATGACGACAAATTATTTGCTTTTATCTTTAGCATGTCAATTATCAAATGCGTGTGTGATATATAATGGAAAATTCTATTTGCAAATAGAGGAAAAGAATGTAATATATATCACACCAATCGAGCACCGAGCTAAGGAAAAAGTGCCGGGAAGATTTAAGATTTCGATTCATTGAACTATTGCGCTTTTAACAAAAACTCGTTGTTCATCGTGCAAATCACATACGTGTGTATATAATAGATAAGTATATACGTATAAACGTACCTTGTTTATTTTAGTGCATTTTATCGATCAAATAATCATTTTTTATGTTAGAAAGAAACATTCGAATTTCGGGAACGCGTTGAATTTCAGCAGAAATTGTTGAATTTGGCTGTAAAATAGATTATGTAATTAATGGTATGTTCATATAAAGAAGAAGCGCACCTTTGAAAGGTTTAAAAGTCTCGCGCCACGGCACGCATATTGTAGTTAGGATAGGAACAATGTCTATTCTACGTATTTTGTAAATAGGAGAAAAAAAAAAACGAGATATACTGAGGATATATTATATGAAAAATTTAGGATATATCCGAAACGTTAGAGTAGAGTATTGTAATTTGTAGAATATGATAATTATAACGAGAGCGCAGACAGGATTAGGATACGACAAAAAAAAAGGAGAAAACGAAAAAAAATGAACGGATCGTGGGCCTTCTGACGTCGTAAACTGTTGCGCATAGGACGGTCCTTTAACCCTCCACTCCAAAGTTAATCCTCTCCTAAAGCATCAACATGTTATTATTTCTCTCTATACACATAATATTTTATATATATATATATATATATACACACCCACGCGCATATATATATATATATATATATATATATATATATATATGCGCGCGTGTGTATGTATAATTACATTACTTTTTTCTTACCATTTCTGGATTTATTCTTTTTTTATAGCGTTAAACGCATCAATTGCAGCAAGCGATTACTGAAGAAAAGAGACACTTGAAATCTGCTTCGATCACTCCTGTGAACGATACTATGAAAAAGTTTTGCTTTCCTTTTTAATATAAAATTTCTTTTCTCTCTCTCTCTCTCTCTCTCTTTTTCTTTCTTTCTTTCTCTCTTCTCTTCTCTCTTCTCTCTTCTCTCTCTTCTCTCTTCTCTTACACTTTTAAGTGTCCTTATTGCGTAAAAGAATATAATTTAACGATGATATTCACATACTTATTAGACGGCTTTATTGGAAATCATTTATTCCGTGTTTATATCACATTTTTTAAACAATGTTATTCTAGTTATTCACTGCGTCACTTTTTATCACGAGAGCAATAAGTTCGAAGAAGAAAAAATTTTTAAAGTCGTTTACGAAAGCACAAGTTATCTTAAGCTCTCAGCTCGTTTTACAAGTACATTGTTTTATCGTAAGAAGGATATTTTAAGTGTCCTTCGTTTTTGGAGGTATCCTTTGTTTTAAAACTTGTGATTTTCGCGAATATTTTTAGTGAATCATGTTATTTAATTTACGATTTACACAAATGGAAATTGCATAAATTAATCCGCACGTTACGGATATGTTTAATTGAGAAAAAACATAAAAGAGAGAAAAAAAAAAGAAAAGAAAAGATACATTTTAATACGTTGTGGCTTGTTTCTAATAAAACTTAATCTGTTTTCCGAGTAATCTAGCTGGTCTTCACGTGTTACTACAAGAATGAATCTTAACATAGAAATCGAGTGTCTCTACGCACTTTGTGTCTCTTTTTCAAAGAATCGAAAAAAACATGAAATATATATATATATATATATATGTGTGTGTGTGTGTATGTGTGTGTGTGTGTATATATATATATATACACATATATATACGAAATATTATATTTTTTACTTGTGTAAACTAGCGAGCTATTTTTTCCAGTATTGATAAGATTTTGAAAGAAAGTTACGTTTCATATATGTATATCTTTTTCTTTCTCTTTCCTTTTCGTTCTCTTCTCTTTCAATTCGTTGAAAAAAAAAAAAAAAAAAAAATTGGTGATGAAACATGTTCCGTGACTTAGCAGCCGTACATGTGACTGTGATCTAGGAAAACAGAAGTAAAGTAAAGTGGCGGCTATTCTACCGATACATTTTCTTCACCAGATTGCGTAACTCTCTTCCCTGGCTCCCCTTCCTCTCAAACCCTCCTTCAACGTTGTATAAAGTCTAAAAAGAAGCGACCGCGCTTCGATGGACCCCTGTGCACCAATGTCTTCATTTTCTCTTTCTCTCTCTTTCTCTCTCTCTCTCTCTCTCTCCCTCTCTCTCTCTCTTTTTTGTTTTTTATTACTCTTATTACTTATAGTATTGTATGTATTTTTATTACATTCTAAGTTGCTATTCATCTATTATAGTCATTCTCTTATTCCTTGTTTAATTCTAAAGATATTTTTAAAAAAATGTTATACCGACATAATGATTAACGATATATCGCTCTTACACACGCAGAATAACGTTATGGAATATAATATCGAACATAGGAAGAGTAATAAATGATGACTAATAGATGCAGTGAAGATGCAGTTCTGTATAGAAAACACACTGTGAATCCTTATTATTATTATTATTATCATTATTATTATTATCATTATTATTATTATTATCATTATTATCATTGTCATTATTATTATTATTATTGTGTACAATGTACAGCATCGATGCACCATACTTGGGGGAAAGTATACACACGCATGTACACACATGCATAGGTAATAAAGTGTAATCGTAACGTAAAAAAAAGGAACAAGAAACGAAGAGAATATTAAGAAATACGTGTAACGAAATAATTAACAACTTGTACATTACAAATGCAAGTATACTAAATGCACGATATAGATATGTACGCACGTATGTACGTATATATAAAGCAGATATCATAAGAGCAACAGGTCGATTGCGAGGCATTGAAATCTGTCGAAATCTGCGCACGGTCGTTTGCGAACTTAAATTCACACTCGAGCGATCATTCAAATCATCACATCAATCATACACTTACGTGTAAGAAAACTCGACAAATATTCTTTCTTAGGATCTTTTTTTTTTCGCTCGTAATCACGTGTAATTACCTTTCAATCGGATTCGTTTTACGAAACGAAACGCGAAAGCATCGTCTTCTTGAAAGAGTTATCAGTGCCATATTATAAATTATGCGTCAGATACTAACTAAAATTCGCATTTTCGAAATTTTCAAAACGCAGAATGAACGTGTTCAATACACGTCTACCTATGTCGAATTACATGCGTAAGCGATTTCCTCTCTCTGAGTTGATATCTCTCTCTCTCTCTCTCTCTCTTTTCGCTTTTTTAGTTTTAAATTGAAAAATATTTCGTCGTTTCTCGCTGTACGATGAATTTAATCATCGTAATTGCCGATTCGCGTCTTTTCTCGTCTCGTTGCTCGTTTGATGAAAATTGTACGAAAGAAGAAAAACGATTCGTAGTTGCAATTGTTTTATCCGTAAATATTATTCAAAACTGAAACTGTTTTAGTAAATTTTAAAGTTTGAATTAAAAATTGAACTGCCATTGAAAGAAATTAAAAGAAATGGCAAATATTAAGTAAGTTTTATATATATATACATATATATACACACACACATATATAGTTGATTAATCGAATTAATCTCGATGGTATTTGAAAACTTCGAGAATTAATGGCAAATATTGTCGTCTGTTTTATTCACTTGCACGTTGTTTTATTACCTGGGAAAATTGCGTAATGTAAATCCAATTGAAACACAGTATTACGCTGTATTTTACGCTGACCAATTAATTTTCGTGGAATTACTTTCTGTATAAAATATTCTCCTCTTTTTTGGAACTTGAACGAAACCTTTGACTCAAAGGAATACACACGCACGCACGCACGTGTATATACGCATGCATGTACATACGTACGTAAGATTCGCGAATTTTGTAAATACGTGAACAAAGTGTGCAAACGATTCGATCGCCGCCGGCAGATTTTAACTCCGACGCTTTTTAACTTGTACTTGAGAACCAGTTGTTGGACCAAATTTGCCACAGACGTGGCGATAGATTTTTCATTCACACAAACACACACATATGTTACATTTTCTAAAGAACGATCCGGATGATACGAGGCATTAGTATAATGAGAAAGAATTATCGAGTAAGACAGGGCACTGTGACATTTGCAACGAACGTGTATTTGTACGTGTCGTGGCGAGATTAAAACAAAGGGAACGAAAATGTCTAAAGAGCTTCAAAGTGTGCTTCAAAAAGGACTATTTTGTATTTACGCGTGTTCAATGTTAATCACGTTAATCTAATTGACGAACCAACGCAATGAAGAGTCGTCTGCGATTCTTTCATCTTCTTTCGGTCATTTAGCAAACGATGATATGGAAAGAAATTGCAAAAGAATTACCCACGAATAAAAGATACAATTTTTTCAGACGTACGAATAACTCGTTGTTGGGAAGCGTTCGATATTGTCAGTCGAATGGAATTTCCCGTGGTACCTTTCGTGCCATTTACTTGAAGGTATATACTCGGAGGTATATTTTCTCTTTCACTTTCAAACTGTCAACCTTTTTCATCATCTCGATCATAATCCATTTGCATTTAATTTTTTTTTAGTATGAAAGATTTTAATTAATTATTGAAAATTTTCGTCCTAATTACGTCACGAGTGCTGTATCATCGCTATTCGAGAGAGTATGAGAAAAGAGAAATGGACCATGGTTCGCAAAAACTATGGCTGCCTTTGTATAAATTTGAAAAAATGCTCAAATCGTGTTGTAGTGATTGATCAACGAGTCAAAAAAATTAATTATTTTTATCTTTTTACGACCATAATTATTATAATTAATTTTATGTATTTATAATTACTATAATTATTAGCATGAACTGTTTAAGAAACAGTGCCTCTCCATGTTTTGTTCGAAATAATAGCTTGTTCGTACGGAATACACGTACGTTGCCTACTTTCCTTCTTTCACCGTTTCTCGTGGGAATGGTTTCGTTTGTTCGTTTTTTTCCAACAATCAGATAGATCAGCGTAAATACAAAAAGTAGCGTTAGTTGGCGAAGATAGCGAACGGATGGATCTGCGGTTTATTTATCTAAAGTAATCACTTGCTCGTAACAGATTGCAAACAACCGTAAAATGTCACATTGCTCCAACAAAAGAAACGTCAGTTTCTTATTTGTCGTCTCAGCTACTTGCTAGGCTCCTCCGAGGAAGAAGTGGGATGATTTATCTAGCCTTGTAGATGATTAATGTGTTGCTGCAAATTCGAAGCAACGTGGCAATGAATCTCATTTCGTTTAGCGATATCAGCCAAATCGTGAGAAAGCACACCGTAAACAATAAACTGTTAACAAGTCTGCGGTATCATAATTGCTAACATAATTTACTACTATTAAGTACTGCGAAAACGACACACTGGCTTTTCACACGCTATATATAAGCGTGACTTTCTCTCTCTCTCTCTCTCTCTCTCTCTCTCTCTCTCTCTCTTTTTCTCTGTCCGTTAAAGTGTTTTTCGTACATTGATTCCGTGCAGAGTTAATCTCTCATTGTCAGAGAGTACAGTTCGAAAAATACTCGAACGGGACCGCAAACAACGGTTATACTTCATGTACACTGAAGGAGTTGCAAGGTGATAGGGGAATGATGGGGGAGATCCAATGGATGATGAATGAATTAAAAGAATAAGAATTTGGGTAAAAGAGAAAGGCAAAAAAGGTTTCGCTGTTTCTCGTCTCCGAGTCGTTGCCTTGGGGGGGGCTCATCTCAGTGGGGCTGATGACAGCGATTCCTTTTTAACTTTAGCTTGGAGATGTTGTATAAACTATCCCCTGTTAACTGCAAATACTACAGTTACACTCAATGTACATTGAAGGAATTGCAAGATGACAGGGGAATGATGGAAGGGATTCACCCCAATGAAATCATGAATCAATTAAAGGAATAAGAAGAATTTGGGTAAGAGAGAAAGGCGAAAGGTTTCGCGCTATTTCTCGCTCGGAATCGCTACCTGGGGGAGGGGGGGGGGGAGGGGAGGGGACTCATCATCAGTGGGGGGGGGCTTGATGACAGCCGATCCCCCTTTTTAACCCCAGACATTTGGGTGTTGTATGAAACCTATCGTCCCGCTAGGCTGAATCTGAGGTCACCCTTCCATCCTAGCGGTGTTCCGCACTTTGCTTTACATCGGAGATCGGTAAGACCTCGACGCTAGGCGCACAGCCACTTGCGGCTTGTGCTAGTCAGTGTTCGGAACTCGTAGTTAAGGAATCATAGGCTGCTACACACATACATTAAATCATCCCATGAATAATGTAATTTTCTTTTCTTTTTTTTTTTACTAATACATACTTATTATTAATCAGAAGTATATTCTCTTTTATTTTCACGATAATAGATCAAGCGTAGCAAGCTTTCTGTCTGTTTTTTTTTTTCTTTTTTTACTTTCCTTTATTATTTCTGTGTAAGACACCTGTAATACTTGTTGTTAAAAAAAAATCGCATTACTTGTGGGATGACACATGAACGAGTTTTACGCCTGTTTGTGTTGTCGTTCTTCTCGAAAGAAAGAAAGTTACGAGATCGACGTGCACAACCACGTCGTGATTTTACTCGAGATTTTCAATAGGTCAAACGAGATTTGTTTCCCTGCACTCCCGCGCGGTTTAACAATGCAACGTCGCATTGACGGACTCTATTCCACTCTTTTTGCTTTTAGAGGCTTCATATAAAAACGTTAACCGATAAGATTACAATAGGATTAAATCTATGAACCATCGATAGAGAAACGTTTAACATCTAAGAGGATAAAAAATATCTTTACAAAAATGAAAAAAATACACACACACACAACAGACAGAGAGAAAGAAAAAATAAGTCCGTCTTGAACTTGGATTTATTATAATTTTAATACAAGTTGTAAGATAATGTATACCAACGGTATAGTAATTTATATCATCATCATCATCATCATCATTATCATCGCTAATATTATAATATAGGTATGATATTGTTGTATAAAATATCGTGCTAGTGTTTGTATTAAGATTATGATAAAGAAGAAACGGATTGAGAAAGATTGAGAAAGAAAGAAAGAAAGGAAGGAAGGGACGACAGTTGCAAATAATACGGGAAACAATCGATCGTGAGAAAGACGTGAAATGCTTCGTTGATCTCAAGGAAAATATGGCTCCTCCTCCACACATACACACCTTCCCCCTTCCACTCCCTCTCTCTTAAGGTAAATTTTAACCGTTGTACGAATGATGCGAGAGCACAGATATTTTTCGACAAAGTGCACAAAGACGACAGATGTTATTCCAACGTAATAGACGCACTCATCTCGGGGAAATGTTGTTTAAGGGCCTCTGTAGTTACATTACAATTACTCTGTACCATCATTATAACGCGTATAGAAAGAAAGAAAGAAAGAAGAAAGAGAGAAAGGAGGAAGAATCTCAGCCGATTACAAATTTTCAGAAAGAGCAGATAAATAAGAAGTAATTATTCGCGAGGAATAATTACTCCTCGCGGAAAAAAAAAAAAAATATATATATATATACATATTAAAGAATCATATATATTATATACCGATGTCTAATTATTAATTATAAAGCTATTGAACAAATGTTATCGAATAAAATGTTGTAATCTGTGTTGACAATCGCCGACATTCTGAGCCTGAAATGCAACCATCGAACAGGTGTACATCATGCCTTGAAGATACTTAAATAAAACGTTTTAGTCGCGCATCACGAGATAAAGATAAAAGGATAGGGAAAAAACAAAGGAAGGGAGAAAAGTGGTAGAAATTGCGTGTAAATATTGTCAGAGTGAAAGTTTGTAATTGTAAAGTTCGCCTATTCTCGACAAGTAGACAGCTCGTTATTTGCAAAGGTTTTTGTGTGAACGCAATGGTCGAAGAGTGTCACGGGAACGACGTTTAGCGAGAATTATGTATTGTTAAAGTAAGCAAATCGAGTGACGATCGATTTCGAGAGTACGACGCCGTGATCATTTGATCGTTTGCCTGTATTTTATTAAACGAGTCAAGAAAAAACGACGAACGATGTTTGACGATGAAAAAAAGAAAAACAAAAAACAAAAAAAAAGAAAACGATGCGTGGATTTTTAATCTGTACATAGACGATATGATTTTCCGCTTCGAAGACGTGTTATTACCGGTGAAAAGAAACGAATATACGTTGTTAGAGAATTATGTGGGAGAGAAATATTTAGCAGCTTCGAAATGTACAGATCCTCGATGAAAAAATGCGTACAATCACGAGTACATTAAAAAAGAAACTTATCAAAGACATTATCGATAAGTTGTATTTAGTTTCTTTTTCTCTTTCATCGACGGATGAAACGCTAGATACATACATGCCAAACGTGTCGTCACAATTTAGTCATTCTTCTTTTTTGTACATAATGCACGTAACATAAATCTGGAGTATAAATAAATACGACGGAGTATATACGTGGTGCGTATTGAATGTTTTTTTTTTTTTTTTTTTTTTTTTTTTTTTTTTTTTTTAATTAATTTCACAGGATAATTGCACACATCTGAAAACTAACAGTGATAGAACAGTAAATATCCATGTGCATTTAAAATTATTCCTTTAACAACGCAAGTTTCAGCATATAATGACAATGTTATCGATCGCTATATTGAAATGTACATTATACTTTGTATTGGGTTGATGCAAAAGTTCGTCCAGTTTTGATGTTTGCTGGACTTCGCAAAACTTCATGCGTGCGTAATTTTGATGTCGTCCGACGGAAAGAATTTTCAGCGAGAACTTTTTACTTGTGAAAAAAAATTGTGTTAGTTGGTATTTAAGTTTTATTAAGTAGCAGATTATAAAGAGACAGACGAAAAAGAAGATATGCGCTGTCTGCGGTGAGAATGCCATTGACGATTCCACGTGTCGCAAGTGGTTCAGATAGTGTTGTGAAAATAATTTTAATCTTATTGTTAGTGATGCACCACGCTCTGGACGACCGACTGAGGTTGATGACGACGGAATATTGGCGCTAATTGAAAGTCAAATGAGGGCGATTACGTCAATTTGGAATGGTTAACAAGGCCGATGTATGAATGTCTCATGAGTAAACGGAGAAAAATTTGATAGAACCGAATTTCTGCTTGAGATTCTCTATTGAAGCGCAACGAAATCGATCCATTTTTAAAGAGAATGGTTGGGAGGCGATGAAAAATGGATTGTGTATAGTAAAACGTTAAGCGTAAGAGATTATCATGGTCCAAGCGAGGTAATGCCCCTTCAACCAACACAAAAGCCAGTTTACATCCGAAGAAGGTTATGCTATGCATTTAGCGGGATTGAAAAGGAATCGTTTATTATGAATTGTTACTTGAAAACCATACCATTAATTCAGAGAAATACTGTTCACAATTAAGACCAGAAGCGGCTTGAATTAGCCAACAATTGTTAATCTGATTTAGTTGACAATGCTAGACCACACGTGTCTTTGGCCGACACAAACTTTTACAACTTGGTTGGAATGTTCTGGTCCACCCACCGTACTTGCGCCTTCTAATTACCATTTATTCAGATCGCTTCAAAACAGTTTAGATGGCAAATACTTTACTTGCTTGAAAAACTGCAAAAGTCACCTGGATCAGTTCTTCAGCCAGAAACCTCAGAACTTTTATGAATGCGGGATTATGGAGCTACCGGAAAAATAGAGAAAGGTCATCGAACAGAACGGCATATACTATATTGATGAAATGTAACTTTTAGTAAATAAAATTCTCCAAATTTTGGTCAAAAAACGGGACGAACTTTTGCATCAACCCGATACAACATATGTTTACATCTGTCAACAAAGAGCTTCATTTCTTCTTCTAGGTTGTCCATATTTGCTACATAATATAATTGTAAGATTACAAGTAATATAAATTGATGGTAAATTTTATATTTCATTTCTTCCTAGACTTACGATAAGTATATATATATATATAATGTGTGAGATTGCATAACTTGACAATTTCGCTCTAAATTGTTTTCCATTTCACTGTCAATGTTTTTATTATTGACTCTTATTACTAAAAAAAACGGTAGAGTGATGGTTTGAAATAATAATACGTTTGTTCAAAGTACAAATTACAGTTTATTTATATATCTTGATAAAAAATGTAAATACGTTTAAACTACAAGAGTTCTACAATTGTTCTTCAACTTATATTTTTTAAAATATCTTAAAGTCATAAACACGGAATAAGGAATGTGCAATGATTTTACATTCTTTGTACATTGTATCAAGAGATAATTTCTTGCAGTACATGAATAATTTAACGTGAATCTCAAAAAATAATTATATATAATTATATATATTCCAGTATGATTAAAAATTGATAAATAGATATTTAACTTCAATTTATGAACACATTATTAGTACATATAATGCATATTGTTCAAATATTATTTGAGATATTTGAAAATATAATAAAATACCGAAAATATAATAAAAAATAACTTTCATGATATATATTAAATTTACTAATCATTTTTTATACATTTTTGTGTATAGTATGAATTAATATTTTACCTTATTTAATTCCTCCGGAGTAAAACGTAATACTGTGGAAATAGCGTTCAGCATATGACGTTTACTGGACGCGTCATTCGTAGTTAAATAATTTATAAAAACATTCTTCAAATATTCAAGATTTGCACCTTCCCGAGACTTGCAAGCTTCGAGTCTGAAACACCACAAGATAATCGTACGTAAATATCCCTTAATTTCTCCTTACTTACCATCAGTCTGAAATTTACCTTTCGATTTGAGCTTGCAAAATTTTTGAATCTTCCTTCTGCTTCTCTTTTATATGTACGATTTCTCTTTGTTTTTCCCGCAATGTAGCTTCTAACTCTAAAACTTTTTTCCTAGATGCTGATACTTGTACTTCTTTTCTCGCTAACTCTTGGCTGTAATGCAATATTGGAGGGCTGTCGCTTGTTAATAATCCTGTTACTAAATCGGTAATAGGTTCTGCCCCGTTTCCATATTTTGATGTATTTGATTTACATTCGGCGATATTTTCCTTTTTCGGTACTAACGCGTGAAACGATGTTTTTAAGGCTAAAATTTCTTTATCCTTTTCTTCGATGAGAGCCATCGACCGTTCTCGTTGACGTAATAACTGTTGCTCTAACGTTGATATTTTATTGCGAAATTCATTATCTTTCTGTAGCAACAAATGTTTCAGTTTCTCACGTTCTTCTTGAGACGACTGCAAAAAATGAAACCAGTTGTTGTACATTCATTTTAAACGTAGTTAGCTTAATTTACCAACGATTGATTAAATTAAAAAAAAAAAAAAAATTTGCCTTTTCCTGATGGTCCAATTTCAGTTGCAATTCCCTCTCTTTAGTAACAATTTCGTTGTTCAAAACACGTATTCTTTCTTCCAAATTATTATTATGCGCCTTCAAAAGATGTAATTGCGCTTTATGATTTTTATCGTGCAACGACGACGCAATATTTTGACTTTGAATATTATACGATATATTCCCAACGTTGCTGTATTTCATTTGTTGTTTATAATCTTCGAACTCTTGCAACAGAGTCTCGTACTTTTCTTTATAGTCAATAATTTCTTGTTTATTATATAAATCTAAACTATGTAACAATACTGAAAACAAAATTTACTATTAATTATACTATAGATATATTAAATCGTATGTAAAAGAAGAATATTTTCAATTGACTAACATTTGACGTGTGCTGACTCGCTTTTTTTATTGTCGAAATCTAACAATTTAGTGTACAAACTTTTTATCTTAGAAATGATTTCTTCAGGTTCGTTGTTTAACATAATATAATCGTATTCTGAATCTTGTAGACCAACCAATTGCTCCTTCAATTTCTGTATGGCTTGTTGATCTTGCTGTCTGAGTCTATCATATCCTCCGACAATTTCTGAAAGTTCAGCCAATCTTGCTTCTAAGCCGGCTACTCTTGCCTCGTGAGTCATTGCTAACGCTCTGGCTTGTTGTTCGGCAGTAGCAGCTCTTTTTTGTTCCTGTGGAGTAAATTCATTATTCCTGTGACAGACGAAACAATTTCACAAGTGTACCGCGAAAATTGTCTCTTGAAATTACTTCGTGTATCGCATTTAAATGTTGTTTCTTCATCAGCGCCATTTCAGATTGGAGCGATAGTAAAATTGGAGGTGTCTCTTTAGCTGCTTCTTCCGCCTGTTTAAGCTTGTTTCTAGTTATTTCCAATTCAGCTTCAAGTATTTTACACTGCGTTTTGTGAGCGAACTGACTTTTTACTTGTATCTCAAGTTGTTCTTTATTTCGCCGTTCGTCGTGCAACAATTTCTGAAGTTCTCTGAAAACGAAAGAAATTTGCCTTTGGCAAAATTTTTTAAACCTTAACGAATATATCTTTTTTACATTTCATCGCGTACTTTATCATTTTTCCATGATCGGCCTGTTCTCTTTCCCTTTCGTGACGTTCCATGATCAATTTACACTTCATATGCTCGATCTCAGAGTAATTCGTATTTTGCGCTTTCTTTAACTTTTCCTTCAAATCTTTAATTACCTTCTCACACTGTAACCATACTACATTTAACGAAAAATAATGCAAAACGAATACGCACACTGCGGCACGAACTCACTTCGTCTCGTTCGCTTCTCAGTTGCTTCTTATCCTGTTGAAAATTCGCTTCCATTTTAGATTTCTCTGCCGATAAAGTAGCCAAGGAATTCATTAAAGTATCTAACCGATTTTTCAATTTTTCTACCGTCTCCATGTCCGTGACATCCGTTTGAATTTCGCGTGTCTGAAAAGTAAATACATACGTTTTAAAGATCATTGCTACGCGACTACAAAGATCATATTAAAACCATCCATTGTATGTATGTACTTGGCGCGAATAAACCGATTCATCATTTCCAGTGTTTGTAGCTTTCGATTGCCGAGGCTGTACGTTCTTTCTATTTTCTACATTTTCTGTTTGCGAAGAGGCGTCAGATTTACCTAGAATATAATCGTCCATTATTACTGACAAATTGCTATTTAAGTTATATTTTGACGACAATATGTACGTACCTTGCGAATATTTATTTTCTGTAGCTACTGACTTTTGGTCTTCGTTTTTCATTGCGTCTCAACGATCAACAATTAAATATTCTGTACAAACGTATCTTCAGAGCAGAATAGTAAACAAAGTTCTGAATCTCTTTAAACGATTTTTATTGTCTGTCTCATCTCTGGATAATAAATGTATAGGTACTTTTTAGACGATAACATTCATCGCTGAAAGAGAAACGATAGTTTTCGAAGTAATAAAAAACACTGGATGAAACGTACACACCTACTTACACATTAGGATATTTGCCACTACGTAAACATTAAAAATGTTAGTACAATCCAAAGTGGCACTCGTATCATACTTTTGCATAATTTCGTATACGATGATAATGTGTACTTAAAATTACATATTTTACATTTGTAAAAAATTATTTAAACGAATTTCATGCCAACATTATTTAATATACATGTATGTAACTACCGTATTCTGTCACCTACTCTGATGATATCAAAGTAGCTCTCTTCATTATATTGCACAGAGTATTTTTGATATCAACAATCTTGTAACAATATACATAATCTTATACGACGGAGTAACATTTGTGCAACGATTTATAAACGATATTTCGCTTAAAGATAAAATGTATTACAATAATTTTTAATAGAGCAATGTTTCCAACAGAGTAATAATCAGCATCGTGCTTACAATATCAGATATATAAAAAAATTACACTTATAAAATTGTACAGAAATGAATTTTATTCAAATTATATCACGTATTAATACTATATGAAAAATTAAATAAAACAAATATTAATGTATAAAATACATTAGTGTATGGTATAAATAAAGGGGAAAAAATTTGGAAAAATAAAAGTACTCATAAAAATACAATACTATCTGTTATACGTTTATATATTTTGCTTTTGATTTTCCATATTGATTTTCTATATTCACTGTTCATTATCAGCCTCGAATGATTTCCTAGGTTTAATTGGAGATTCTATTTCTAATGTTACAGGCCCACTGTTTCTTATATCAACTTCCATCATTGCTCCAAATTTACCATCTGCAGAAAGTGTTTGTTAAAATGAATGTATTATTTCCCCTGAACGCTGAACAGGCATCTTAACAATAGAATGGCTACAGTTCATTTTATTCTTACTTTATCTCAATGCAAAAGATATACTTTCATAAGGAGTTGTTTAGATTGCTAAATTATTTACCTTTGATTAACTCTGGCTTATAAAATCTACCAAGTTCAGCAAGAAACTGATTATAAAATAATTCGGCTCCTTGAGTAGGCCTTGCTTTATGAAAATCTAATCTATTTCCTTTCAAGGTGTGGTATAACGTAAATTGACTAATACATAATATTTCATACTTTTTATCCATAACACTCTTACTCCATTTGTTATTATCATCATCACTGAATATTTTAACATTCAATATCTTTCTCACTCTAAGGAAAATAACATTTCATTTTATAGTTTTTATACTGAATTAGGCTATTCTATTTAAAATATTCATTGTAGCAATATATAAATATGTATTACATATATTTCATATCTTCTAGGTCGTCTTCTCTTTTAATGCCAATTAAGACGCAGAGACCATTGCCAATGCTACTAATAATTTCACCATCAACTGAAAAATTAGTCTATATGATGATGTGTATCAATGGAAAATAAACCAAGTGCACATAATAGATGTAATGTTTTCTGAATGAAGCTGAATTGAAATTGTTAATGCATTATTTCGTGGCACTATACTTTATGTAAAACTTATGTCGTCTAATGTGTATTATTATAATTGGAAAAGAGAAATTACATATTCTAACCACGTATCGTCAAATTTAATACAGCGTAATGTCCAATTTTTATTTCATAAACCCAACGTTTTACATTTCCTCTTTTTATTCTTGTTTCTTAAAACGGCGAAAGTTAGTTATTACAATAAAACACGTATAACCTAATTATTACCTGAAACACTAGCCCGTGTCACAACTTGTATCACCGCCTTCATCCTGAAACTGACGTTTCTCATACGTTATATACAATATTGAAGTTATCAATATGCCTGTATGTTGCCTATGTTGTAATATACCTATGTGCGAATCCTTCAGAGTCGAAAGATTTCTTGAAGAAAATACGCTGGCACAGTCGCTAGTGACACTCTAGAGAAGGAGCCAATAGGAGAGTCGAGATAGTTGCAGCGCTCACTTCCGCATTTAGACTTCCTGTAATACTGTTTGACTTTTCAAAGATTGTTTACAAGCAAATTGCGGAGTACATAATCATCGAAAAAGTTGAACAATTCCGGGGTTGTTTGTCGCGAACTTGTCGAGATTAGTGAAAAATGTACTTACCGAAACTTTGTGAACCGTCGTTAAACCAGGGATTATAGTCCAAACTTATTTTTTGTGACCCACTTGTTACGTGTAGGTTATGATGTTATAAACAAAAATATGTTGGCTGCAAATGTTTGGTTTTCATGATAAATTCGTGCATGCCAGACGATAGGAATGGAGGGTCCAAGTCTGAGCTTGTTTCTAGGCTCAGAAAATATTCAACTAAATACAAATACACAAGGCTTAGAGGAAGATGAGGAGCAAGAGGATGCCAAGCAACGTAGCAAAGAGGTGCATCTTTCTTTATTTTCACTGTTGAATCTTGTTGCAGGATCTTCCACCTGACGTATGGTTTAGTCAAAATGTTTCGTTCAAAGGAATTTATTTTTTTCTGTAACTTGTGACTCTAACAACTTACTGTTTCAGATCAAGGATCTCTTGGACAACGCGTTTGATGATTTAGACGAAGACTCTGACACCAGTTCTATCAATGATAGTCATTATCAAGATAGCACTAAAGGAGCAAAAGTTTCTAATACGACGTTAAATTCTTCTCAGGGAATTGTATCATCCAAAGACCAAACAGTATCTCATGTGCAAAAGGAGTTTGATTCTTACGATCGTGTCGATAATTCAAACAACTATGACAGTAGCGTAATGAATCATAGATCAGAGTTGGAACTTGCTCCTTCAATCTCTAGCATACAGAGAGACTTCAACGTATACGGTCAACTTGATGCTCTGTGTTCTAATAATAATAGTGATATGCATAATATTACTGCAGAGATGCCTTATGAACTGGCAAGACCACCAAACTGTGCATTTCCTAAAAACATGAGAACGCAGGTCGAAGAAGACTATACTTTTAATGAGAATTATTTATATAATTATCAGACGCCAGCTAATCATTATGCTGTAGATAAAAATTGTTCAAACAATGGTTATATCGATGGATATGAAAATAATGTACATTGTAAGCAAATTCATGAATTTGGAGGTGGTGATAATCTTACATCTGATCACATAAATCATTGTTACAAAACGAGTCCAAATGGTAGACCAACGGATGATGATAGTATGGCTTATAAAATAGCAGAGTATGATAGTAAGGAACAATTGGAAGTTTTATATACAGTACGAGTGAAAGAAGTTAAACGATTAACAGAAGAGTTGCAACAACTACAGTTGGAAAAAGAAGAAGAGAAGGTTCAGCTTAGTAGAAAAATAACACTTTTACAGGCTGATATCGAAAGATCAAACATATCTAGAAATCAAACGCAACACGCTTTGGGTAAGAATGAAGCATGTTAATATTGAAAGATTATCTGTGTAAATGATTATGTGTAAGATCTCATGCTTCCTTTGCAGTTGATGCGAAGGCTGAAATTGCAGATCTTCAGAATCAAATAACATCGTTAAAGGAGAAAAATGCAATTTTGGAGAAAACTAACCAACATGTAAGACTTTCCTGTATTTTTTTGCAGAATAGTTTTTGTTACAATAGCATTATGTGTATTAATTACCTAATTACACAAATTAAAAAATTTAGATGACAGAAGAATTAAATATCGCCAGAGATTCCGTAATAGAATTACAACAAAAAATAGTTGTATTAGAAAGAGTACAAGCATTGCAAGCAAATGATAAGACACATGAAAAATTTTTGAAACAAGCACAAGAAAAGCATGCAACTGAAATGAAGAATATGCAAATTCAAATTGATGTACTTACAGACAAACTGAATGCAAAGGTATTTCTTATATTATATTATATATTAAATTTTAATCATATTTACTTATAATATAGATATAGACGTAAATAACAAAATTTTAGCGATTTTTTTTCTATGACACGTATAATCTGTAAAAATAGCGATACACTAAAATTTTGTTATCCATTGACATATTTTAAGTTGCAAATGTAATAATAATGTTAATAATAATAATGATGATAATAATAACAACAACAACAACAATAGTTACAACAATATTTGTCATAGCTGCTCAATGTGGATTCCAACACTCATTGTATATGGGCAAGTTTATAATATTGTATTTTTCTACAATTATAGTGCTCTTATACAAAATTATAATTATATAATTTCCTTGATTTTTACTTATTTTCTTTGCATGACAACGCTATTAACAATTCGTATTTACGCTAGAAGAAAATCAGGCACACATTTTGATTTATTAAATTATCTTTATTTATTTGATTCTCTTGAATTTTAATAGGAAACATCCTATATTGCTTTGGAAAATAAATTAGCTGATATACGGAGGACGAATGAAACATTGATGGTGGAGAAAGGAGATACGATGAATCGTCTGGCACAAGCGCTAGAAGAAAGTCAGGCACAGTGCCGGAATCTTATGGCTACAAATAATGCTCAGCAAGTAATGCAGCTTCAAGCACAAATTAAAGTTTTAATGCAGGAAAAAGAAGAAATGCAAAAAATGATTCAAGAATTACAGGTATTTAAAGCATTAATTTACATTTGAAAAACAGCTTCAATCCACTGTGTACATTCTGAAATATTCTGAATATTTCAGAATATATAAGATTTATATCACAATTAATAATATATTTACAGAATAAATTAGAGATAGCAAAAAGTGATGCAGTACACTATGACTCATTGTTAGTTACAACATTAGAAGAAGAATCAGATTCTATTAGACAGATGAAATTGGGTGATTACCATAATAAATCGAAATCAAAGCCTTATGATGATATCACGAATAAATTAAAAGGCGAATTGCAAAGGTAATTCGTTTTGATTTAAAATAATTTCATATATCAAATATACATTTCAAATAATTATGTATCGCAATATTAATTTTATTGTGTATTATATAGGTGTTTAGCTGGACAAGCTATCAAAAGGAAAGAAATAACCCGATTGGAAAATACTCTATCGCAGAAAGAAAAAGAATTTGATAAAGCTTTAACTGTAGCAGATACGTGTCGACAGGAAGCAGCTCGATATGCTAAACGTGTTAATGAACTAGAACAAGAATTGAAATCTGTACTTACAGATGAAGCTTTAAAAACAAAAACTCAAATACAAAAGTTATCCAATCATCTCAATGATGTAAAAAAGCAATGTGATTCGTTACGGGAAGAAAAAACAAAGTTAGAACAAAAATTACAGGAAACAATAGCGATTAATCAGGAAACATTTATGAAATTACACCAAGAAAGTATAAATCAACAAGAGAAAGATACCATTGATGAGTACAATAAAGAGTATTTAGAAATACATGCTAAAGCTGTAGAAAGAGTCAGGCAAGAAGCACAAGTTGAAGTAGTGCAATTATCGTAAGTATAGACATTGTCTCTGTTATAATTATTTCTGTAATAATTATTTTTTTTTCTATTTGTGATTTATGTATTTTCAATACCACGTTGTTTAAAATGGATGAAAAAAATGTCTTAACCTATAGCGTGCAATTAGAACAAACACAAAAAGAATTGGATCGTGTTAAAGAGTTGTATATAGATGTCTGTAGTACAAAGGAACAGTTAATAAGTGAACATAAATCTGAAATCAAAATGTTAAGAGAAAAATATGTTAACTTAGAAGAACGAGAAATAGAGATAGGAAAATATCAACATGACTTGCAGGCACAAGCAAAGATAGTAGAAAAATTGATGAAGGAGTGTGACATGTACAGAAGTAAAATAATTGATTTAGAAAAAGATTTGAATTATGAAAGAAAAAAGAAAGACGAATATATAAAGAAGATTCACCAAGAAATTGAAAAGGGTAAGGATAATATTGCTAAGAGTAAATAAAATTTAATACACTAGAATGTGTAATGTATAAAATATCATAAATTTTTTTATTAATAAAGATTTAATTATCGTAAATTTAATGTTTACAGCTAAAGAGGAAGCTTTAAATGAATTACGCAATGCACACCCTAATCAAGAAATAAGTGTTCACTTGCCAGATCATTGCTCTGAACATTTAGAGAAAATAAATCAGGTATATATATTTTGCGTGTTATTATTTGTTTGCTATGCTTTAGTCATCAAATTTGATATATTTATAGTTGGAAGAAGATTGTAAACGTTTGGAAGATAAACTGTATGCTGCGGTTGAAGAACAGAAAAAAGTGTTGGAATATCAATCTGCGTTAGACGATGCGAAATTAAAGATAGCGCAAGTAGAAATATCTCAAGAATCTTGGAAAAAGAAATATGAAAATGTAATTAGTGAAAGAAATAATTTTATTACAAAAATTTCTAAACTTGAGTCTGAATTGTCAAATATCAAACGAAATTCAAAAATCGAAGATTCCGATGTAAAATTAAGAGTATCTCGGTATCAAGTAGAAAATGAAAGTTTAAAGAATAAGTGTGAGAATTTAATTAGCGAATCAAACGTTTATAAGGATAAAATTTCACAGTTAGAGATGGAACTGTCAGAAACACAAAAAATAATTGCAAATTTCGAGAATAGGTTGAAAAAGAATAGTGAAATATCAAATTCAAAATATGAATTGGAAAAAGAGCTTTCTCACTATAAAGATTTGGCAACGCGATTGAGTATTGAGATAAATCATTTGAAAGTTGAAAGAAAAAGTAATCATGCCATGGAACAAAAAATCAAACAACTAGAAACAGATTTACAAGGAAAGGAAGAGGAAGTAGAAAGATTAAAGGACTTTGAAAAAACAAAAGTGGAGAGAGACCAACTTGTATTAAAGTTAAAAAATCAGGCAAAACAATTTGAACAGTATGTTAAGCATCAAAAACAAATATTTCCTGAATTAAATTTATCACCGCGCAGTTCAAATGATGGCACAGATTTTCTAAAAATAAGGGAAAGTATGATAAAAGAGTTACACGAAGAGATGGAACAAAAGGTACACGAAGAGCTTAAACGTATAGAGGAACATAATCGGGAAAAGAGGAACGAGCTGGAAGAAACATACAAAACAGTTTTATTAAAATTAAAAAACAAATATTACGAAGAAATGCAGAAAGTGATTGAAACTTGTCGTAAAATATTGCTAGCAAAACAGTTGGAGATTGAGAAGTTACAAGAGGAATTAAAGCAAAAAGAAACTGATGTGAATGAAGAGAAAGATGTGATGGCTAAATTTATCAGTGAATGGGTTAGAGAAATTAGGGAAATAAAAGATAAAGAAGTTGAGATGAATAATAAATTACAGCAGTTACAGGAAAGTGAAGAAAATTTGAAAACAGAAATAAAAATATTGAAAGAAAAAGAGAAAGATATAAAGAGTAATATCGATAAATTAAAAAGTAAATATCAGTCGGCAAAAAGTACTGCGAACAATTACAAGGTAACTGTGTGACAAAAATGAACTATATCTATTTTCTTTATCTTTTTTAATAATTTCCTTTACTTCTCAATTATTTCAGGAATATGCAGCGAAAAAAGAGAAATTTTTTAAAGAGGAATGTAAACGTATAGAAGAGGGGTACAAAAGAGCCATGAATCAAACACAACAAAAACTTGATGCAATCGTTACTACTCAAGAACAAAAACTTAAAGAAATTGAATGTCAGTATACTAAAAAAATGGAACAAATGCGACATGCACCGAAGTACAAAAATAAATGTTGAAGTATATATTGATATTTAGTTAAAGTATATATATATATATATATATATATATGTGCGTATATATGTATATGTATATATCTTTATATATATGTGTATGCGTCTATATACATATATATTAATATGCAATATAGTTTAGACGGAAACAGTAGTTAGAAGAGGCTAGATATTTTTTTAATTTAAAGCACTTTATTGTACAACACTCTATTAGAAAATTTTTGTGTTAGGGACCAATTAACTAAAAATCATAGGTGTATATTAATAGAATTAATGATACTTATTTGCTGTACTTCATCATAAATAACAGCAAACAATAATATAATTTTTTAAACGAGAATACGAAAGTACAACTCCCGGTTAATTAATAGAGTACTAATTATAATTACTAGCATTTATATATTAATTGTGAAAGAATGTGAACTTGTAAAGAGAGAATTATTTTAAGATTTATTAATTTTATTTCAATTTTATAAAAAGTCTATATCTAAGGTATGAACAAGTACTCTTGTAGTGAGACAGTTAGTCACCTGTTCTTACTAAACATTTTATTTTAATGCAAGACTGGATTCCTTTCTTAATAAAATAAATATAACTTCATAATAATTAAGATTATCTAAGTACACTTTTGAGTATTAAAAATATTGTTTACAACTTATATATCCTAAAAGAAATTAGAAGTACTAATATTAAGATTGTACAAAATAGATATTAGAATGACGTTATTAGAAATTTATGTTATAAATATATATATAAAAATTTTACATTTACGTTTGATATGCAAAGTCAAATTATATGACGGATATATTGAACATTGAAATTGAATGAATTTACATATATCTATCTGGCATTTAAATTATTAATTCGAACAAAGTTCAATGTGTATAAATTCTTCGTTAATGTTATTTAAATTTTTGAGCTCGTACATATAAAATATTTTGTACAAATTAATATATGTAAACATTTTTGTAAATGAATCAAGAAGCCATAATTCTTTTTTATTTTTATAATTTATAAACTAAGTTCAATTTAATGCATATAACACTCTTAATTATTAAATTATTCTGTTATAACTGGTTTTGTTTTATAAAATTTTAATACCAATTTTAAAATTAATTATTAATAAGCATTTTTGAATTCTTGAAGAAAAGAACAGTTTTGAAAAAACTTTTGAAAAACTTTTCATCAAAAATGTATACTTTGAAAATTTTTATTTTAAATGTGACTTGTGACATTTATACATTATATGCTGTACATTATACATTATTAATTTTTACCGGTGTCATTAATGTAATGCTTTGATAATGATAATTTTCAATAATAGTATAATTATTAAATCATCACTGAATAGAGAGTATTATTATTATTAGTTGTATTTTTGTATGTAGAATGAATTAATTTATTTTTTGTAATAAAGATTTTATGTCAGTGTCTATTAATTACTCCGATTAAATTAACTAAATCCTTACATACTTATATTAATATAATTAATTATTCCAAGTTTATATGCGTGTATATATATATATATATATATATATATATATATATAAAATAATTACAATTTTTCTCAGAAAACATTTAACATTTAATAATGTAATGTAATTAAAATAAAATTAAAATTGTTATATATAATGTACGATTATAATTTTCATTATGGCTAATAAATAAAAAAATGTGGAAAACAAACATGTAGACAAGTGTTCTACATGAAGACTTGAAGTAATTGTAATGGATTAACAAATAAAATAATGGACAAAAATAATATATAAAATAAAACAAAAAATAATATTATTGCCAATACATTTAATAATTAAGTTACATCTCCCAACTAATCAAACTGATCAAACTGATTGTTTAGTCACAGAGGGTACATCAAACAAGCAGCTAAGTACCCAGAATTAAATAAGTACCAAGGTAAGTATCATAATATTTATGGAAAACATCGAAAATACTGACCAAAAGTGTTCCACTGAAACAGATAAATATTCAAATTATAAGATAAGTATTTCGATAAGTACCACAGATTTTATGCAAAGTACCAAAAAAAAATCACACTTAACATATTGTTCATTTATTAGCATCTATCTATTCATTTTATCCTTGTGAATATACGAATGAATAATTGAAGAGAATGATAGATAGATAAATGAATGCACACAGTAATAAATGAACAATACATTGAATGATTGTGATTCTGATATTTCTCTCAATTAAATAGTTATAGTGTTTACCTGGATATTTAATTTGTGATTTGAATTCACAATAATTACCTGTTTAATGAGGCATTTTTGGTAGCAGCTTTGAAATTGGCATCTTTACCATGAGTCTTTCTTTCATGATCTTTCTTTTATATCAGTATGACATTTATTTAAATATGTAAGTACCTACTTACCTTATAATTTGCATTCTGGCTACTTAAGTATCTGTTTTGACAGAGCATGCTTGATGCAATTAACAATTTCTCTACAACCAAATGATCTATTTAATGGATGGTTGTATTTTTAGATGTATTAGCAACAATATTAATTTTTCATTCTTTCATTACATTCATTTAATATTACTTACAGTATCATATACATATATATTTTTTACATTATATCTCATATATATTTCTATTTTCAACTCCATCTAACGACGTTATTATTAAAAACTACCGTTAACTTCAAATATGTTTCACGTGTGTTGCAATGTTATTTGTGAAAAATATCTAAAGTGCCACATATCAAAAAGTACGTAAAATTTAGCGATAAGATAGTATTTATTTATAATATAAAGTAAAAAGAACTACATTCATTTTATCAGTCAAAAATAGTCGTTCACACCTCGCTTGAGTAGTAACATATGTGCACAATATTACGAATCTTGCCGAATATTAAATAATATTAAAAGAATATTTAACGTACATCTTGCCAAGGTATAAATACAAGGTTATATTATAAAATATATTATAATTATATCTAATCTAAATATCATTTTTATATAGGTAATACTCTTAATACACCTAACATAGAGAAACGTTGTGAAGTCCGTTATTGGTCTATGGCAAATAAACTCGTTCACTCAGTTGGAATCTGAATAAAACTCATTGACATGCATTTTGGGATGAAGGCCCACAATATTTTACTATTAATTTTTATTGCGTTATGCCAACCTGCCGTGCAACATGCCTTTTTAAATAGGTTTTACAGGAGCAATCACGAGCAATTGCGCACTCAGATTGAATCGCACAGCGCGAAGTACAAATATGAGATTAAAACAATTGATATGCCAGTATGTACTTTTATTAACTTTTACTTCCATTTCTGCCAATGGTATTCGTCGCAGTTTTTACGTGTTTACATAATTATCTTGGTATATATACATACATGAATTGTCACATGTATGTATCTGTACATATCATACAAAAATTTTCTTTTACTTTTTAAATTATTCAAGTTTGATCTTGTTCTACATGTTTGAGTGTTACTTATATTTTTCTTCTTTTGCATTGGAACTAAGTTGTTTTAAATATATCACAGGTGGATCACTTTAGCTTCTCAGTATTAGATACGTTTAAATTACGGTATCTTCTAAATAGTACGTGGCAAAAGACAAAAGATGCACCTATTTTCTTTTATACTGGGAATGAAGGTAACATTGAAACTTTTGCCCAGAATACAGTAAGTATTCCACAATTCATGGAATAATAAATATAAATATATCTACAATATATTTCATTCAATTGTCCATTATCCATAACTCATTTCAAATTGTAACGTTATTACATTCTACAGGGTTTTATGTGGGACATAGCACCAGAATTTGGAGCTTTACTAATTTTTGCTGAACATCGTTACTATGGAGAATCCATGCCTTACAGTAATAACTCTTATGCAGATTTGAGACACTTGGGATATTTAACATCTCAACAAGCCCTGGAGGATTATGTTAATCTGATTCAATATTTGAGATCTAAACCAGAATATAAGCATAGTCCTGTCATAGTTTTTGGTGGTTCGTATGGTGGCATGCTTAGCGCATGGATACGCATGAAATATCCTCATATTGTACAAGGGTTAGTAAAATAATACAATATAAAGTACAATACATAATGTAAAGCGTAATATACATATAATATATATAACATTACAGAGCAATTGCATCTTCAGCTCCAATATTGCAGTTTAGTGGAGTTACAGAATGTGAAGCTTTTCTACGTATAGTTACATCAGATTTTAAAACAGCTCATCCAAATTGTCCAAAACTTATTCGTAAATCATGGAATGTTATTTACAATATAACATCAAACGGTAATAAGATAGCTTGTTATTTATGCTATCTCCCTATATTTCTTAAACTATTCTGTATTTTTTGTAATAGACGAAGGAAAAAAATGGTTGTCAGATAATTGGAAGCTATGTCAACCATTAAAAAATACAAGTGATGTCAAGCAGTTAATTTCTTATTTGGAAGATATTTATACAAATCTTGCTGTAGTAAACTATCCCTATAAAGCCAATTTCTTGGCACCATTACCTGCGTATCCTGTTAATGTGAGTATCTTAATTTGCAATTAATCCATTGTACCACGATTAATATCAATAAAATTATTTATTTATTTATTTACAAAATATTATTCTTACTACAGGCTGTATGCAAACATTTAACAAATCAATCACTCGCAGGAACAGAATTGCTGACAGCAATACACAAAGCAGTTAGTATATTCACTAATTATACTAGGGAAACAAAGTGTTTAAATTTAAATGATTCTGCGCCTGAGCTGGGCGCTGTTGGATGGTCTTTTCAAGCTTGTACAGAAATGGTGATGCCAATATGTTCAGACGGAGTAAATGACATGTTTGAACCTCGCCCATGGAGTTTGGATGAATATACCAAGGATTGTGTAAAACAGTATTCAGTAAAACCACAACCAAATCTAGTGTGCGAGCAATACGGATGTAAAGACCTATCTACCGCAACAAATATTATTTTCAGGTATATAGTCATATCAAGTATCATCAATCTGTTTCAATTGAAAAACTTGAATTTGATATATTTATAATACAAGTACATCAATGTATAGCATTAAATATACAATTATTGTATATTATTGTACAAGTATTGTTCATAATCCATAATCTTTCGTTTTTCGTGTTTCATTTATAGCAATGGTTTAATGGACCCGTGGTCTAGTGGGGGAGTATTACGAAACTTATCATCTTCAGCAGTAGCTGTGATAATACCAGAAAGTGCACATCACCTTGATTTGAGAAGCAGCGATGTCAATGATCCATACAGTGTTGTTTTAGCACGGAAATACCATCGCTTTTTTATTAGGAAATGGATTGAAGAATATCGAGATAAAAACAAAAGTTATTAACTAAATGTTTATATTATACTTAGGAAACTTTCCTAGATAGGAAACTTTAATAAAGAAAATATATATTCAAGAAGCTACATACGTTTATAATTATTTATTTTTATTTCGTAAATTATATAAAAAAAGCATAACATACAATAATAATTATAAACATTTAATGTTCTTAATCGTATTAAGTAATACTTAGGTAATCGAGAATAAAAATATTATTATCACAGTACTTAAAGAATGTACGAATTTTCATAAGAAGTTAAGACACAAATTATTTTTAATATTTTTAATAGTAGCGAATAAAGAATAAAAAAATCTAAATGCAGTTAAAATTCTGTCTTGCCGTAAAGATATGCTTTCATCACTTTGTCTATTTCTTTATAACTTTATCGACATAAATGATTAAGCAAACATTGATACACATTAATTTTTAAACGAAGTTCAAATTACTTTTGTTTTCTTCAAACAATTACCATAAAATGCTTAAACAAAAAAATGTTGTAGAAATACTGTAATATTATTACTAGCTAAGAAATCTAGTCTTTATCAAAATATACATAAATGGCAATGTAAAAAGACACAAGATTGATTAGTTTTTGACAAAGATTGCATTCCAGTTGTTTTTAGTTACATTTATCTCTAATATTTCTATATCGAGCAAAACATTTTATTTTATTTATCACACAGGTACAGCACATACTTTTTTCTCTCTAAAATCTTTATACCAATTCTCTATTTAATAGTAACTTATGTGGCATGCTATTAAATATGAAAATGTAATTTCTATGAAAGTTTGTATCCATTATTCATTCAAATTTCGTCATCTAATATTTCATAGACATCACAGAAAAATGTATCTAAGTACATAAAACATAAAATCTTAGTGTTATAGTTGTTTTTTTCATGATGTGTATAATATATGAAAATCACCCGAGTTAAACTAATCTCAAAGTTTATCAAATTAATTAATGTCATTTCCATCGTATAATAATTTATGTAATTCAGCAAATTAAAATTAAATAATTAATTCATATTAATTAATTTCAAGTTGTACTTGAATGATTCTACAGCACGGAAATTATAATTTTTATAATAAATCGACCTTGTTAATTAAATATTGTCCTATTACATTATATTATATATATATATATATATATATATATTATTTACTTCCATGTAATACTTTAGATTAATATGAACATAATTAAAAATAGAAATAAATATATAAATGCAAAAAATGCAAAAAATACTGATTTCCTACTATACACCGTATAAACAAAAATAAATTAAAAATAATGTCTTTAAAAAGATGCTAAAAAGATACTTAGTGAAAATTAAATACTTTGTCGTTTCATAGATTAAACATAGCTTTAATGTGGTGTACGTCTATGCGCTGTAGTTGGCCTTGGTACTCCAGATCGGCCTCGTACCTTTTTCGGTTGCACGAAAGTATTGTCGATTCCATTGTTATAAGAGAGATATATATTTGACATGTCAGGTTGAGTTTGCTAGAAATCAATATAATTATAAATATGATGACTTTAACTGTCAATTTAAAATAAAATTCATACATACATCCTTATTACTTCCCAGTGGTGGCGTAGTTTGTGCTTTGCGCATATTGTTACCTGTATACGCTACGCACTTCAATTGCCATTCTCCAATATCTTCGTTCCAATGAACATATCTTTCGATCATCGTCTGAAATAGACATAGATTGACATTTTGAAATTTTTTAGCGAAAATGCTCAATGTTTCTTCATGAAATTTTGTATTTTCATACCTGGTACTGAACAGGAATGTAACTGTTTACTATTAGTTCTTGAAGTTGCAATTCTCGCCCAATACCTCTGACCCCTTCCAAAAGCCCTTCCATTTCTCTCTGATGTTCTTGCTGTAAATCAGACAACTCTGCCTTGACGGACATTAACATCGTGTGTACGCGAGCTAATTTTTTAGTTTTGCCCGCTGCCTCTTCTTGCAAGGAAGAATACTTCTCTTCTATGTCGATACGTTCAGCTTCTTTTGCTTCGATAGCTTTTTTTAGTTGTTCTTCTCTACTTTTGCGTTGTTCAAGTTCAATTGCCGCAGCAGCCAACAATTGCTCTTGAGCTTCTGCTTTTTCCAACAAATTTTCACCTCCGACTAAGATCTTATTTTGTAGATTTTGCATTTTCTCGCGTAATGCTTCTTTTTCGCTCCTGGAATGATTAATATCAGTACTCAAATGATCTTTATCAGTACTCTATAATTAATTTTCTAAAAACTTACTGAGTTCTTTTTAATTCGATCACGTCTTTGTCGTCGGGACTTTTATCTTCTCTTTCGGCTTTATCAATCTTTTCATTGGAATCTATATCTCTGTCTTCTAATTCTTCCATTGTCAGTATCTGACTTTTCCGACGTCGAGCTTTTTTATCGTGTCTTTTTTCTCCTGTCTCCTCAGAGTCTTCAGACTCATCTTCAGATTCGGAGATTTCGGCACCATTTTCCTCCAGTTGTTTGCGTAATTGCTCGATTTCAACTTGAAACTGCCGAAGCAAAGCATCTTTTGGATCTTCGTTAATTCTCGCTCTATTTTTAATATTTTTAGCACGGTTCGCATAGCGAAGAGTGCTGATAGTTTCGTCATAATTTATATCTGCTGGACTGATATTCGCGCACTAAATGAAAATAATTGATACAATTGTTACATGATGAGACAATGCTCGTCAGGAAAGAAGGAAAATCAATGAAGTTACCATTAACGTTTTTGAGTTACCACCCAATGAATCTTGCAGTAATCTCGTGAGTTTGGAATTTCTGTAAGGCACATGTGAACTCTGACCGTCAACTAATGCAGATATTACATTACCTAGTGTGGAGAGTGATAAATTAATTTTCGTGGCTTCTCTTAAACGAACTCCAGAAGCTTTCGTTTTACTTTGTCTTTCCGAACCCTACAGAACACCAAGATGCAACTTAGAGAAAAGATTAAGACTAAAGTACAATGCAACAGTAAGAATAAGAATAGAAATTTCATACAGCTAAATCAACTAAATGAAGTTTTCCCATTTTAACGTGTTGTTCGCCATCTTCTCCAAGCTGACTAGATTCAACTGTGATTGTAAATATTGCGTGAGACCGTGAACTCGATACGTTCATTGCTGTAGCGCCAACAACACCTATACATTACATAAGAACATTTATAACACTTTCGTCGTGTATAGTGCAAGAAGTGCAGACATTTTCATTACTATTAAAACTTGCATTGATACTTAACTTACAAAATTGATCTTTGCTTTGTAAAGAGTACTTACGATTCTTGTTACCAAGAGACATTATTCGATCTAGATCATCAGCGTTATTGACTACGTAGCCGCTGAGATCTTTCACAAATACTCCAATATCTGGCCTCTCCTTCACTTCCAGTCTGGTATTTTGATCTTTGCCAAGTAAATCTCTGATTTCCTCGTTGTAAATCTCCAAATAAGTCGCACGAACAAGGAATCTGTCGATTAAACATTGAACAAAACAGTCAAGTACCAACGAGGTACAGTTCGTTGTGAGAAATACTTACTTTTGGTTGTCACGAGCTTTGGCTATGTGTCCAAAAATATGTGCAAAGGTATTGGGGATGATGCCCCTGAGTTGCGGTGATGTTTTTGCACCGGACATGGTGTAGGTTTTACCAGTACCTGTTTGCCCATACGCGAATATCGTTCCATTGTACCCTTGGAGAACTTTGTCCACGATAGGTCTTGCAGTTTCATTGTATATATCAACCTGAGTGGAATCGGTATCGAAGACAGCGTCGAATGAGAAAACCTTTGGCGGCTCTCCTTGTGCAGCGTTTGGATTTTCAACTGTTATTTCACTGTTGATCGTGTCCACGCGTACTATGTTCTTACTATGTCCGTCCAACTCCTTTCCATTCAAAGGTCGAACGCGGACCACAACCCTGACATTTTCTATTTCCCCGAGTTCCGTCGTACTGTCCTAGATAAAGAATCGTTACATCATTAAGCAATGTGAGAATAATGTTAACACAAAGTTTATACGACAGGGAAAACGAAGAAACAAAATATCGATAAGTCTCAATTCATATCTACTGTATTTTCTTCCTTCAAATTTCCAATTAATGATATAATTATCGACAATGATACGATTTGACAGGCAGAACTGCCAAACAAATATTTAATATCTCCCGTTTAAGACGTGTATTCCATTTAAGATGTATAACGATACTGACTTCAGTCCCCGGCATTGCAGCTTTGTTTCCGTTTAAAGTCACATAAACGAACGATTTAGAAAATAATATTGTTTAATCTGAAAATACTGCAATCGGATAGCAGACGACCTCCGTAAACAAATGGATCGATTTGTATAACTTGTATCGCGTGAAGATAGGCGCAGACAGGTCACGTCATCTGTAATCCATAAGACTATAAACTCAGTGGGTAATTTATCGACATTTCACTACAGAATCTTTAATTAATTCAGTTCAGTCACAGATGCAGACAAATTATGTGCGCAGACCATAGAGATAGAGACGAGGTATATGATTATATATAGATCTTGCATTTTGTAAGACTTCGTATCCTATGTTCTGAAATACCGACATGGTAAAAAAAGTGGTTTTTTAGCGCACTCTGCGTTAAAACAACAGTGAATTGGAAAACTACAAGTGAACTCAAGTAAAACGATCAAAACAGACGAGAGATCATCATACATCTCGCTTCAGATCGAAGTTAATCAGCATCCGAGATTTACAGATGGTGCCACCATGTCTAAATTTTTGCACTTTGCACTAATTTCCAAAAAAAAAAACTAATTAAGGAGATTAATTTGTGAACTTTTTATAACTGCGTGTTTCATGCTAGACTCACTATGAAGATTTGTAAACTCTATTCAACAGTTGAAAGCACTCTCTCTTGTCTCAGTGATACTTGTGATACTTATTTTTTCGTTAAAACGTTAACAAAATCTAGGTCAAATGCATGCACAGTAAAATTCACACATAATTTTGGGCATGAATCTTTATCTTATCGATGTAATTGACAATTTTTGCACATTTCATTATTATTACATATATATTGTATACACATACTAGTATATGTAGTATGTGAGTATGTATTCATACAAGACTGGTGCAATGAACTTATGCATAATACATCGAATAAATTTATCGAACTTTTTATAAGTAAAATAAGTTAGAGAAGAAAGCTTCTGTATTCTGTATATAAAGAATACAGAACTTACAATACGATATAGTAATTTTATAATTTTGCAAATCTTATAATCTTCTTATATTAACTGATATTTAGAATCAATTTGTGATTGTGATATGTCAATTGTAAATTCTTACATAACAAATATAATGATAATAATATATCTTACAACTTTCATATAATATATACATGATATTTCATATCATTTTCGTTTTAAGTGAGGAGTTGTTGATTAATACCATTGATAATCCTTGGCTGTTTGCTTCTACGTTTCTTCACTTTTCACCAAATACACATTATATACAACCATTACCCAAACTGATTGCCAAATTCATGGTGAGAGTCATTTTCGACAAATTCCTGCCGGATACAACTAATTTAATCGTGACCATAACTATTCTTCGTATATTTCTCATGCTAGAACGTTGTGCTAAAGTTTCTTGTTGTTCCTCTTATTTCTTGTTAAGGTCAAAGATTAGAAATATTATTAAATCGCAATTAAAGTCAATTAATTACCTTTAATCAAAGATTTATTGAAATATTAGCAACAAAATTCTCGCTACTTTATTATTCTTGTTATAATACATAGTAGCTTGATTTAAATTTACGACGAGTTGATAAAAACATCCCATCTGTTTATTTCAAACGAAACAATTTTATAGCACAGCTATGTTACGAACGACTCCGGGTACTGATTATAAGTTATATTGTAACATAGTAAGATAACTTTACATGTTGTAATTCCTAAAAGATTGTAAAATAAAGAATTACTTACAATTTTTAAGTCAGTGTCATTTCTCGAGCTGTTTAATTCTTTAATGATTCGAGGTGGTTCTGAAATGTAAATGGGAATAAATAGAAACTAGATGGACTAATGTGTATTTTTTGACTAGCTGTTAATTAATGTTACATTATAGATAATATATCATACATATGCATATATATTTATCTTGATACACATATAAATAGCGTTTAATTTATATATTATGCTAATTATTAGTATCAAGACATGCAAATGCTAGATAATGACAAAGGAAGGTTGTAAGAAATAAAGTGAGTCATATACGTACAATATTATTTATACAGTGACGTACGTAAATGAACATAATTTGATGAATAACGTACAATTAAGTCTTGTCGTCAAACATAAAGTTAGGCTTATAAAGTACATTGAATGTGTGCAATAATAGTAACAACGTGTGTATTTCACTCTTATTCAGAGCATATATATATATACATTTCAAGGATTCGGTGCAAAAACTACCATTCCAAAATGTCCAAGAAATACAACTTACAGTTTTAATTTTTTTTTTTGTGTTTTAATTAATTTAATTTTGTGTTTTCAATATAATAGCAAAAATATCGCAAATTGCCTTGAGCGGCGTAGTGCACATGTATGTCAACGGCCAGCTCAAGGCCATCTAAATAATTATGCGAAATTACAATTGAGCCACGAAGGTGATGATTCGTTCATTCTTTCGATCGTTGCACCGACCTTGAGGGCACCAAGATCTAATATTTACAGAAATGAACATGCTTGCGCGTCGAATTTCGCAAAGGTATTGCGAGACAAAACGAGGGAAGAATACGTAAGAATTTACATAACACATATTCGGTGCAGAGCACAAATCGATAGATTACGACGATCGAATTTACCTTGAGCGGAAATGGTATCGATCGGTTTCTGTTTCAACTTCCATATGAGCATACGGTGTCATCAGTCGCAACTCGCGATCAAATTAAGATCTTCGTTCATTTAGCTTCTTAATAATGAGTACAGATTATCGTCCTTGTTAGACGAAAAATATATGACATCACAAGTTCCAATTTCAATATATGCAAGATACCATGCAAAAACAAATCATTGTTAGAATTATCATTTTTTTTTTTTTTTTCTACAACTAAAATGTTCTGTTACGCGAACTCTATTCTGATTCGTATCGTCGAACATATCACGACAAAGAATATTTTTTATATATTTATTACACATGGATGATAATAAGATAATAATAGCTTCAACGAAAGCGAACAAGTTATAAATAAAATCAAACAACCATCTTTATCGAATAAAAGTTTTTTAAGTGGATAAGAATCCACGTTACAATTACGACATGCTCTTATTAAATCTATGTTGGAATAGAAATAGACACACTTTGTTGTTACATGAAACCGCATATGTTGTTTCTAAGAAACCGCAGTTTAACCGTAAAATGGCGTCATATAGAAATCCTGTTATCAATATTCACATCACATCATTCGCATGAAACGTCAGTAGTTTGACCAAACTACCGATCAGACATTAAATGCAATATATTAACATTCATTGGCTGACTAAAACGTTTCAATAAAAATAATCACTGAGTCTCGAATTGGCGCATCCGAAAGTAAAGAAAAAAAGAAAAAAAGAAAAATCAACGATAAATCATTTCTTTTGGTTGTAACGTTTCATCAAAATAATAATAAACGCTTCATTTCACGTTCCCGCGGATTTTATCAATCGATACTTATCGTGGCTAAGAAATTGATGATTGATAAGACGGAATCAACAGCGTAGGCACATGTTGCGTGAAAGAGAAAAGGAAGTAAAAATGAAGGGGAAAAAAAAAAGAAAAAAAAAAAAAGAAAAAAGAAAAAAGAGAACAAAACAGAGAACTAGGTTGCAGGTATTCGTATAAGGTACAAGGCACGACGCAAAAGGATCACGACGACGATAATTGAAAGTTACACAACGAGTTGTCGTAATGTTTAGCAATGTCGGGTTAGAGAGTACCCGAGTTTCCTGCGAATCCTGCGACTCTCTCGACTGATCTCCCGTACGCGAGACTTCCAACGAACGTGGAAATCTACTCGAGCCTTCCCACTATTGTGTCGCCGTATTTTTTGCACACCATTACATTTCTTCGATTACATAATCCGCTCGAATGTCGCTCGAATGTCGCTCGAATGTCGCTCGAATGTCGCTCGAATGTTGCTCGAATGTCTTTGCGCTAGTGTCAAATGTCGGTTGTTTTTGCGTGGATGTTTTCTTTCCGCGTTTTCTAATATTCGAAGTTCTCGCTTCGGAAGGCGAAGGCACAACTCGAAACACAATGTACAATGCGAGGGGGTACGTATCGAACGATACGTTTAATTTAATAATAAAAATTACGGACGTCGCGCGCGCGTTACGCGTTGGTACGTCACGCAATGTCTTACACTTTCTCTCGTGTGTCGTCGTGATCGTCCTTGGTGCGCGCAATCCTCGCTGTAGCTAGCGGGACAACTGTATATCTAATGGAACAAGAAACTATTTTCACGATCGATCGATTCGGAATGCGTTCTAACGTTCGGACTTTCGAATAATTTAGAAACGTTCTCGTGCGTTTGCCGCCTGAACATTTTTACCAAACGATCCGACGTGCGTGCGCTCGTACATTCACGTACTGTGTACATGTACGTGCATTTAGAATTTCGAGTTATTTGTGTTGTTTCTATTCAGCAGTTCGCGAAAGCATTCGAATACTTAGCGTGGATAATTTTCATGGATACGTTGTTGGTAAAAATTTCGAAAAATATTTCGTACAATAGATACGCGTGTGTAATATATATTCGTAGTACGTTTGTACAAGTAGTCAAATACCTTCGTGAGCCGCTATACGAACAGGGAATAATATTGTCGCGCGTGCTCTCTCGTGAACATCGACAATGTTTTACGTCCGTCCGTGATAAGTGTATATGTACATCATCGAGGATGCAAAGATTCGAACACTACTAATAGCGAGATAAGGAGCATCGCGCAGCGTAGCCGACAAGACTATCCAACTAGAGGAGGACGAGAGCAAGGGAAGAAGGGATGGAGGACGGTTATAACTTCTGCACGATGTCAAACTTGTCTTTGAAACCGATCGATTCCTTCTTCGGGTCGTATTTCTTGCGCGCGGCTAGCTGAGCTCGAAGTTCTTTGGCGCTCATCTTCAGGTTCAAACTCTGCCGTGGCTCGTTGGTTGTACTGACGTTCCCGTTCCCGGTGCCGTGCACGTGCGCCATCGTCGTTTCGTTCCTAATGCCGTTTCCGTTTTCACGACCAGCCCCTTCGCTCTCGTTCTCGTTCTCGTTCTCGTTCTCGTTCTCGTTGTCGTTGTCGTTCTCGTTCTCGTTCTCGTTCTCGTTCTCGTTCTCGTTCTCGCTCCTGTTCGAAGTTCTCGTGCTGCTCTCGCTGTGCGAGGTCTCGTTCGAACCGCTTGATTTCTGCACGTTCTGAAAAAAAAGCAGACACGATACTTTATTTTTCCTATCTACCAGCACAATTTCTTGACGCGTTTTCGCATTCCTCTCCGCTACCGTGCGCGAGGAGAGACGAAGAAGAATAGAGAAGAACGAGGCAGAAACTGGGAAACAAAAAAAAAAGAAGAAACGACGGATAAATGATAGGAGGCAAAAGGAATTCGTGTCACATATCAAGGCCGATCGTGTTGCGTCGCGCTACTTTTCTCCCCTAAATACATATGTAAATATGTATGCGCTACTACGAAGCAACGGAAAAAAATCAGTCGCCTCTGACGAAGTTTATACTTTACAGAAACGCAATTAAAAAAAAAAAAAAAAAAAAAAAAAACAATAATTTAGAGATCTAGTAAACTTAAACCTATCGTCTACCAAATATTATGGCATTGAATATCTTTCACATACATTCTATATATAGTTTTACGCTAGTTTTAAATTTCCCAGGAGAGTTACAATAACTGTAAAATTGGATCAATTTTACTTCAGAAGAAAATACAAGTAAAAGTATAGGAGAGCCTATAAACGAAGAAATCGTTATAAACGGGGAGATGGGACGTTTTCAAACGTCCGTTCAAGAGATTGATCGAATTTTCGGCGGCGAGGGAAAATTGACATTAATAGGGCGCGGTCGAACGAGACACGTTTAATTTTCCGTTGCACAAAACAGAAAGTGTTTCGTCTTAACGGCCGCCGATAGAAAGTAAAAGCGTGGCAATTAATAGACTCGTTTGCCACCGGTCGCATTGTTCTCCTCCCCTGGGAGAGAAATGAAGAGATTCAAGAGGCGATCCGGACAGGGATTTACACACGGGTCAAAAACTACCGGCAAATTCGTGGAAGGAACTCGCAACGACCTTGGTTCCTGATGCAATATTCCGAACGGTACTTAAAGGAATTCCATCAGCTACAGAGGCGAGAGCGCGATGGAAAACCGGTTCCAAACCGCAGACCGTTTAAATCTCTTCGAAATAATGTTAGTCGGTTTATCCTTCTACAGTGCGCCTGTTATCGCCCGCCGCGCGATTGAAAAAAACTCACTTTTCCCTCCCAATCGCGAGCCGAACAGCATCTTAAAACTCGCGAACTCTTTTGTATTCTCTCTATTCTCGGCACAACGATCGCTCGATTGTATTGTATTGTATCCTTCGAAAATTGATCGAGTTGCTGAAATTTAGACTCGTAATATCCTTGTACCATCCATCTAATATCCATGTACTTAACTCGAAATGCATCTTTGAGGAGTTTCCACGTTTATCCTCGTCCAATTCCACTCGATTTCAAATTAAAGAAAATTTGTTATTTTATCTGATTTGAAACGTGCTTTCAAGTTGGAATTCTTTGTTATTTCTTGAGTTATTAAACTAAAGCGAAACTTGAGTTATTAAATTATCTCCAGCTTCATGCAATATTTATTGATATTGACGTCAGCTTGACCTTCTATAAATTTCACGTTCAATCATTGAATTATTCTTATATATAATATTTCTCTCGTGCTTATAATTGTGATTAACGATCATCGATTTCTTGGAATCAAACTGTTCTAACTTAAGCGACTTGAATTTGCGTATACAACTTGAACTTGGTTGATCAAACGAGACTTTAACTCGTCAACTAAGTTTTTATTTAATTACTTGAACTTGTATGAACTTATGTACTTATACATGATACTCGAGAAACTCGATTAGTCCGAACAGTAAGTAAGTAGAAACTTGAAACAACATTTCAAGACTTAGGTCACGCACGTACAGATCTACGTTGGTAAAGTGATCTCAACTTGCTGAAATTCAGAAAATCTGAACTTGCTGAATTTGCGCTGATTTAATTAATTTTAAAAACGAGACTTTAGCTGCACCGGAGAACGTGGAATGTTGTGGAAGATCGCGCGGTATCCAATAATATCGTGAATGACTGGTAGCCAACATAGATAGCCAAGATGATGTAACCCCTCCACAAAACTTTGAGAATCTGTGTCGCGGCATTGTTGCATCGCCGCCCGCGGTATCCCGCGATTCAATTAATTCCAACAACGAGCTTGGATATTGTGCGTAATCGAGCAAAATCGCGACTGTGCGATCGTAACTACGATTTTTATGCCAGGCAAATAATTTCTTACGTCTAACTTTACTTTCGAGTAGTAACGTCCTTGTACACGTTCCTTTCGAAAAAATAAGAATAATTAATAAAAAAAAAAAAAGAAGAAAAAAGAAAAAGAATAAACTATTATTACAGGGACAGGAAAGAAGAAAGAAGAAAGAAAAAAAGAAAAAAAGAAAAATTGCCAAAGGGCGTAAAATCGAAGAACAGAGTAAACAGATTGAATAATCGTGTCCAGTCACGATTTTTTTGTCTATTCGTACGTTTAATTATTTCCGAAGAGAAGGTTATTCTCGAACGATGCGCAACCGGTGGCCCGGTTTCTTTTCTACAGGGAAATCCCCCGTTATCTGCATACGCATTCGACCGGCATGCTTTTTGGCATGCTCTCTTTGAAAATCGCTTGAACACGCGGCGCACAGAAATCGAATAAGAGCAAATAACGGATTTTTGAAGCTAGCCGCTGCCAAGAAAGCATCGTCGTCGCCGATTTTTCGCCGTGTGGCGTCGTTAGTCCTCTCGCCATCCTTCTTCTTCTCCATCGTCCGTGGAAAATCTTTAACGATCGTAATTCTTTCAACTCGGACAAACGATTTTCCCTCTCGTTCGTGCACCGTGCACGCCGCACAGCTGCTCTATTGCGCAATAGAAAATGGTGACAGGAAGTTTGAATGTTGACCACTAGCCGCAATACAGATGCAATTAATTGCTTGCTAGCACGAGTGATCGAGCTTTTAAATTGTAAATCACGACGGACGTTTGATCGAGTTGGTCGCAAGTTGGCCAGCAAGTTTGTGTAACACGTTCATTCAACTGTGTCACATTGTTCTGTTTTGTATCCGACTGCGTCTCATAATTGTGCAGAGATAAATGCGAAGATTAATTTAAATTTTCGATTTTCGTAATTGTTTTAAAATTATCGTTTTACTTTCATTGTCTTACATAGACAGAGAAACGATGAGATTTCATTATGCAAAATCGCATAATACGTTATTCATACAATTTTATGTTTTCATACCTTGAGATTAAAATTTTCTATCGTTACAATGAATGTATGTCATCGTATTGGGAAATCAAATCATTACACGGGGTAATCCACGTAACTCGCACATCTGAAATAATCTGAACTTTCAAATTACGCGTCTAATGAAAAATTCTTTGATACAAAAGTTGCATGGTTTTTAAGGAGGTAAAATATAGCGTGTCAATTTTTTGTACATCTCGAGGAGTTTCGAAATTTTTATTCTTTTTCATCGTAAATCGAAAGAATATTAAATTTTAAATAAGAAAAAAGTAAATATTAAATATATTTTACGATAATTTGTTTCGAGGATGAAAATTGCGTAGTATCGAACAAGGATGGATTATATTCGCGGAAAAAAGAATAATAGCAGAAGACCATTCTGTTTTTTTTTTCCTCTCCTTTTTAAACAGGAAACAACGTGGAACATGGAATATTTTATTGTGAAATCGAATAAAATTGAATTCAAGGTACAATTTATTCACCCCGTATCTAGTATAGAAATTGAAAATTTCTTTTAGGGTGGTTTTACAACGCAAGTACCAGATATGCATCGTATACCGCGTGCGTCTTCGATTACGTAGCGCGGAACAACGCGAAATTTACGTAATTTTACGCCGCAGAAATGACCGGATATCCGGTGAATCCTATCGACGGAGGACGAATCTTTCGATCGCGAGATATAGTTACCGTGATCGGATTCGTGGGACTATCGAGCCTATCTCGGGAAGACGATCGAACGCGTGGATCCCATGGAAGACGAATTAAGGCCAGTGACGTGCCATTTTGTAAAGGAGCAACTTCCGTCGATTAACACAATAATTGCTACATCCGAGAATACCTACCGGTGATACCGTTCGCAACACGAGGAGAACCTCGTCTCTCGATCTGATAACTCGGCTAAAATAATCCCTTCTGATAAGTCCAATCACGCGTTTGTTTGGCAATTTTGTTTGCGAGAATCGATTGAGAAAAACGGGCAAGAAACGAACCGCGATACGCTTTTCTACGTCTCTTATCGCAAATGAGTGACTCACTCGGTGCTCGTGAACGCTCACCTTCCTCCAGCAGTGATTCAATCGGCGGAAACAAGGAAACTGAAGCCGAAATAAGAAAATTGATTTTTCTACGAACGTCATGTTGCCGGGGGAGGGGAGGGGGGGGGGAGAGGAGGTTAAGGAGGAAAGACTGCGATTCAGAGACCTTGAGAAAAAATTCCCAAGTGTTTGATTTTGCTTCGTGTCGAGCTGAAAAATTCTCGGACGTGACGCGATGAAATAAATAACGTACGGACGAAACACACCGTCGCTTATTAAATTTTAATCCGCTCGGCTTCGCCACTGTGTCAAATGTTAAAAGTGAATCAATAACATTAATTGTGATTAATCGACTAATTCTTACTTTTTCCATGATTAGATAAATCTAGGATATTGGAACAAAAATAATACGCAGACTTTTATTATAGACAATTTGACTATATGTACAAAGATGTATAAAATATTCAAATATTTACCTACATTTTATTTTTTAAATTACATCTACTCGTACAAATTTGTACAAATTTGTCCACGATTAATCTAGGAAATTTTAATACATTGATCTTTGATCTTTTACATCCACATTTCGTTCTGATTTCACAAACAAAATCTAATGATTTAAAGATTTTAAAAAATGATGATTAATGACAATTAAAAATATGATAAATGTAGCAAATGTACATGTTTATATTTATATATTACAAACGATATAAAAATTTATGAAAATATATGTTAATAGTAAAAATACGCATGAAAAATAATTCAATGGAAAGCAATAGTTGCATGTAGGAGATATGAGAGAAGGATGAATATTTGCGGAAGCTGCGATAACGATACTAAAATCTAACGTTTTATCATTCAACGGTGTTTTATCAGAAAGAAACTAGCATACGAGATATTATATAGCGGTGGTTCTTTATTTTTAAATTTAAAACTGTATTTCCACCGTGTTGAAAGAGTATATGCACAAGTTCGTAAACGCTAGTACATATACAGCATTTGAACAATAGTAACATCTGTTCGCCAAAAATTATTTGGATAGATAGTCTTTTTATGACGTTAAATCATTCAAGTTTTGAATGAATTGTGAGACAGAAAGTGTAACTTGATAAATGTATTTCTTAAGATTTATACATATTGGTAAATAGTCTTCATTTTCGAAGTATAAAGAAGCAAACTGAAACTCCCTCTTTCTTACTTATTTGTTCGTGTGTTCGCTTACTATATGTATATACGGTGCGACGAGACGGTATTCTCCACGTATGGCGCGCTAACCTTTTTCTACGAGCCAAGTGCGGTAAACACAGATGTTCGAAATCGCAATCTCGTGATACGCTCGCAATAGGTTTATTTCTAAATGTGCATGTAAAAAACGACTGTTATTTTTTAAGGATTGCTCTTTTCGAAGAACAATGATATTACATGTTCTTACCATAAATCACGGTGCAGTTGTTACGTCAAGATAATTTGTGAAATAAAAATTTCTCATAGTAGATACGCGCGGTGAGATGTAAGAAATATGTGTATATCGCATGAAACATGGTTTATCGTTTTAGCCAAATCGACGTATTAGCGAAAACGAAATTATGTGTTTCCTGATTGTTAACGATCGTTTTTAAAACTTCGTAAATTGCGGTAAATTACGGCACTTTATCGGTACTTTCACGACGTCCGACAGTTTCTAAAAACGTTTCTAAAAACGATTCGAAACGAGAGAATGCGTTGGTAACGATTCACTTACCTGGTAAAAGTTTGAGAGATCTCTGCGTAAGAGAGAGATCGCAACGAGGGGACAGATACAGCCAAACGACCGATACGTACATATATCGAAGCAACAGGTGGATCGAGCGACTCGCTCAGACCAAGTGGAATTTTTCGTACACGTCGGACAACTTGGTCGGGCAATTACTTTCGAAAGATAATTAATAATCGACTTGAAGAAACTGTATTTACGCACCTCGTCTGTGGAAGCATTGCTACCATTGAGCTCTTCTTGTACAATACTATTCGGATTTTTTTCCGGGGTCTTGATCACCTTGACGTTCGCCATGGTGCCCTTGATAACGATGTTGTTGGCCCTGAAATATTCGTCGGCCTCCTGATCGACCACCAGAAGCTTCGTCTCGCTGGGGAAGGCTTTTATGCGTTCAACAACCTGCTTGTGGGTCTCGTTCGCAATGTTGATCTCATTAACCTCGATGATTCGATCACCTTGCCGTAAACCAGCAGCCTGACTGGGAGAACCGTCATCCACCTTGCCGATAAATTGACCATTCTTCCCTTTTTCCGCGTGCAGGTTGAACCCGTAGCCGTCAAAATCGTCCCACTTGACGATATGGCAGAGCCGTGCACGCGGGATCTTATCACCCTTCAACGAAGACATATCTCACCCCTGGCAGCGGCGTTGGCGCACTAAACGAAACGAAACGACGAAAAAAATCGCCCGAAATGAAGAATCGAGACCGACTAACGACTAGAGACAAGGAAAGTGAAGTAACGCGCTACACGGACGGCTACGAGAAAGTTTACGCACCGTGTCGCACCGCAATCGGTAACAAAATTTTCTGTGTGGAAAATCGACGATCGAGGCGCGGTCCCACGGTTCGAGGTCCGTACCTCATACGGCGGTTGATTGACTAGGCGATTGGACAACTGGCAGGCTCAGCCTCGCCGATTTTTCTCTGCACCTGCCACGAGGCGATTATTCGAACCGACTGGCGGGCGGTATGCACCGTCATGGATCCAAGTGAATCGGCGATCACTAGCGTGGGGGATTCGAGGCTTAAAGGTTGGTTCACGCGCATGCCAGGTCACGTGACTAATAGCCGGGAACGAATTGATAATCGGATCTCTCAAGAATATCGCGAGTTCAACGTGTGATCGATTGAAATCGGCTGATGTAGTATACGATACGTGCGAGATGCTGTTGCTGTGTCTGGAAAAAGAGGACTGAGAAATGAGAGAATGAGAACTAGGAGAACGAAGGTGAACGAAGGTGAACGTGGCACGTTGATTAGTCTGACATGGTTGGTAGTGGGGTATCTCGGCGCTGTTGTTATTCACGTGACAGCTACTGTAGCACCATCTGTCGGTAAATCAACGAAATTAAAATAAATTTATAAGCAAAATGCTTATTATCGTAACGGACACATTGTTTTTCCGATAATGTTGCTTTAACGAACATATCGTAATATCAACTATAGTTATTCGCAGCAATTGTCGCTTTTTGAAAGAAGAGGCTAAACACCTGTTGCGACTGCGAATTTGATCAATCAAGAATTACATTAATCATACAACAGATGAAAAATAATTGATAAAAATGTTATAAATATAAATACTAAAAAACATTGATAATTTTTTTCGACATAAGGTACATCGATAATTTTAAGTGATTGAGGAAGGAAGAAAGATTTTTTTGCATCATGGTCTATATCGGAACCTAATCGTTTGAATGACTTTTATTAACCATTAAACTTGTGCCGGCATATTTTAAAATTTCGTAAATATGTAAAGAACAATTGGTCACACGAAATTGCATATTACGTTGCGATACGTGATACTTGATATCTCTGAGTAGAAAAATTCTTGAAATTCAGTGTATGTTCATTGTTTGAGGAGTGAAATTCTAATAAACAACTTTACGACTCCAGATACTTAAATATCTATACAACTATTTGTGACGTATGCATACACGTAGTGTCTATATATATAATAAAGTAAGCACATTCAAATTTGAGTAAAGTAAAAAAAACCACAGCATTAATACTTTAATCGGGTCTTAAAGAGACCCCGAATTAATGTTTATTATAAGATGGATTATAAATCATAAATTAGAATTTGTATTTTGTTTAAATGCAATTATGGGTATTCATAATTACTAAATAAATAATTGCCAAAATAAACATCAATAATAAATATGATCTAATATGTGAATTACTCGAATAATCGTCATAATGTCAATCTAAAACAGACAGATAAGTAAGTACCTAAGTACGTGTATCGTGATAAAAGAAGGTAAATCATGCGATAACACAATGGTGACGAATTTTTGATAACACGGGCATGAAATGATTCAAGTTCTTTGAATACGTAACGTAGTTCTTTGAGCTACGTTTATCACTCAAACACAATGTTTTTTTTTTCTAAAAAGGAAGTTCTTTGTCCTTTTTTTCCTTCTAAATAAGAACTTATCTATATAAAGAAATTATTCATTTGAATTTAAAAATGTTTTGTCATTGTTGTGCGGAACCATAGAAATTGTAATTCTGATTAAAGTAATAGGCCAATTCCGTATGTAAATAATAAATAAATAAATCATTTAATTATTTAAATACGAAAATGCATCAGATTTATAAGCATAGGAAATGCATAAAAAGTTGCAGAAGATTAATTAGATGCACGTACTGTTTACTTACACACCGTTCACAAACGCACATTCAATGTGCTTGCATATTCAATCGTCTAATTTCTGCCTGTATATCTTCGTACTTTACCGATGACTAATCGCGATAATTGCACTATGTATAGGCACATCATGCTGCACTTTTGTTCTCCACCAACTTTACACTTTTATTAAATATGTATGTTCCTTTTGAAAACAATTTACTCTTACACAGAATGATTTCTTCAGATATATATAACTACAATAGAAGATATATAGAACTACAATAGAAAGCTCATTTAGAGAATTATAAGAATTGATAAAATTATTAGCTCGTGGTATCGAATCTTTCAAGATTCATACCGATTTTAAATAACATTTCTTATGAAAATTTCGTAGCTGATACATTCGAAATAATTTTTAAAACAAATTCTATTAATTCTATTTGATTTCGGGTTGAATTAATAATAAAAGATATGTTTACCCAAGTCCCCAGGTTATATTTATTGAAGCGTAGGGCTATTGGAATGTACAGTACGAACCTGAAGGTCGAGCGTGGTGGATGCGCGAATCTGGATGCGCAGTGGTCACCGTAATGGTGCGCGATGCGCAAGGCGGACGTAGCGGTTGTTCGAACAGTAGTCAGGTATAGTTGCCGTTGGCACATTGTGACACGGTTAGTTTGTTATTGATACGTGGTTCGTTTCCGTAACGCGTTGGATCGTGCAAATGGAAACACGTAATGCCAATTGCCGGAATTAGTACGGTGACTGACACGTAGATTTGTTTTTCGATAGGGTGGACGACAGATGAATATTTGTAACCATTCGCTGTGACCGAGTCGAGCAAAATGTGGAGTCCGACACACGTTCAAGTGACAGGTAAGTGTTACTTGGAAGCAAGTTTCTCAAACGCGGTGGCTAAGAAGGTTATTTACGCGGCAAGTAATTCGCCTGATCGGAACAGATGTATCGTAAACCAATTATCGTCAGTACATAGGCTAGGTTACGTATCCTTCGTCGAATGTAGGCAATTGAAACCTTACAATCTCGTTGAACCATTCCAGAAATTTATTTATCAAGAAAGCAGGTGTGATGCACGTTTCTACAGCCAACGATGCGTGCCTTACTTAAGCGACCTCGATCGTCGTGGTACGGTTTTTAAATGGTTAATGTGATAATTCCTCTTGTCTAACGTTTATCGCTGTAATTAAAAAAAAGCGAATGTCGAGGAAAACATTCGTCGCGTTGAAGCGCAGTGTCGCGTAACGCGATGGAACAAGATTGGGAAGAGGGCGGTGAAAATCCGAATGCCTTAAAAAAAAAGGAGAGAACGCTCCTCCAATCGAAGAGATAGCGATCTTACATGTGCACCTTTTTTTTTTATCACGTACACGCACATAAACTTGCGCACTCTAGTTCCCTTTGGTGGATGTAAATATTTTCACTCTAGGTATTACGACGATTCTACGACGTCTCTGAGTCGTGCCAAAATAAAGACCGTGTATTTAAATTGCGCGCGGTCGTCCACCGACCGCCTACATATACAATGAGTCAACTTTTGAATACTGACCCGCTTGTTTTTCTCGACGAAATTCCGAAAATTCGCACGACAAATGCACGCTGGTGCAAAAAAATTTGAGGAAAATATCCTTACCAACGCCAGATTGTGTCTTCGTTGCAGTTTCGTTTGGACATTTACGAAGATCGTCTTTCTCGTTAATTTCAACCTTAGTAACCAAGTAAAGTGTCGCGGTTGACGAGCATTTAATACTTTCATTCCGATGCAAAATAGGTAGAGTGTGAAAGCATATGTAGGAGCAGCTGATGTCCCCCTTCTTACTCGTGCATTGGAATCCTCTTTTTCAGGATCGTAGTTGTATCCTTAAGGGCCCATAAGTTTCTCTCGTGTGTAAATAAAATTCTGAATCATATGTTTTGTTTTATCATACTGAAAAGTCGCAGTGTCTGTTTCGAGGATCGATTGAAGAAAACTGAATGTAACTCCTTTGTGAATGTAATTTCTGTATTTTTAATCAGATTCGGTGTAAGAATCTGCACGGCATTATGCGCTACATAGTTGCAGAATTTTTACTCATGGAAGAAAAAAGTATTCCAACTTAATTAGCTGGGAGTCTCGGACCGTTAAGAATGTTCCTTTCCGAGTAAACGGTATTTGGCTGCTTCGTTTGTAAGTCGGGTCGTGGAAGCAGTATGTGGCGGGAGAGTTGGTTTTCCCATCCAATTGGCTTTGTTCGTCGAGAAATCGCGGAAAACGATACGATACCATACCATACGATTTTATATGATACGACTGTAGAAGGAATCTGTTAGTCATCGAATACGTTTCATGTATCGTTGATCAGGGTACGATGCAATTCCAAATGTTATTATAGGTAGAAGATATTCGCAGCAGAGATATTCCCCCCCGAGCGTTGACATTTGTCTCGTTGCACAAATCATTGTTAGAAAATGTTACGCTATTTGAGATGCTCGATTTTACGTGCCAGCGCTAGTATTTATTTCTGACGTTGCATCCTTCATAAAAAGAAGTATTGCGGAATGGTCAAAAATAACCGAGCAACAATGCGCTAGAAATGAGATTTCGCGGTAGGAATGTAATAGAGTAACGTTTTTGCTATGATAGAGGATATGTGTATTTTTATATATATGTATGCTATGTTATGCTGGTTAGCTACGATGCGTTTTTACAAAATATTATCTTGCACATTGTACAGCTTAATGATGGTTTTGCGTTCTAGCCAGATGGTAGAACGTTTTATCACTGGTAATAAAACATGCATGCGGGGCGTGGGCGATTTATCCGCAACTACGCCTCTTTCTCTTTATCTTCTTTCTGGCAATGAGTGCAAAAACGTTTCAATAAAAAAAAATTGGTCAGTTTCAATAGTTAGTATTCTGTGTCGTCTGTCAAAACTATAACACGCACTATATTGAAGCTGACTTTATCAAGCTTCAACAAACAATCTTATTTTCTTCTTTTTCTCTTTCATTGTGTTTCTTTTCTGTGGTTTTATGCTTCTTTAATAAAACTTTTTTTTTTACAGTTCAAAGAGGAAAGAACTTATTAACCAAAGGAAAACATAGTAAGTATCCTGACTGACTGTTGCGACACGATGGCACAAGCTTCACACATCACGTTGGGTACCTCTTGTACAATTCAGTCAATATTATTAGTGAAATTTTATAATTTACAAGTATATGAATAAAGTAAAATAAATAAGCGGTATGAATTAATTCTACAGACTATACGGTTGTCATTGATGTTATCTGGTAAATTATTACAAGAAGATTTGTCATTTCATAGGTAATGTCGACCCTTACTTTGCATTCTGAACGTTTAACAATCTTATAGTAAGTGACAGGTGGAGGAATTATATATCTACAATTTACATCAATACAGAAATGCTCTATATTAATAAAAGGAATTTTGTTTTTGTACTACTGCTTCGTCGCATGCTATAGATTAAAATTTGAGTAGGACAAAAAGGATGTAAATTGAAAATTGAAATTATTACGTTATAATTGAAAATTGAACATTACAACATGGTCAACTTGGCACGATAAAGACTTTAGACTAAAATATTAAAAAAAAGGGGTAAGATATTCAAAGCAGACAAATCTAGAAAATGAAATATAAGAGTTAAAATATAATATTATAAAATATAATATAATACATACAGCAGGTAATTCGTTGTCCATCAATATGATGAAATATTTATGTTTTAATGTTACGTACGTGCATACGACATTACTCGTAAAATGACCTAGTACCAAACGACCTAAAAATTATAGTCGTTTTAGCAGTTTTTTACGTCACACGTATCAGATTGTGGAACAACGCAAGCAATTCGCTGATGTCAGTGCTTTTTCCATTTTTTCAACGAGTCGCGTTTAATTTCAAAACAATGAAAAATGAATGTTACGTCATTTATCTGCAATCTATAAAAAATATAATCGTCCAAACCAAATACGTATACGTACGTTCGTACACATTTACTTTTGAGAAGTTACAATCTAAAAATTGTACCGTCGAAGAAATTTGTGTATTCTTCGCTCGTGCAAAATATTGTACATAAATACTCTGTACATAAATGTCTCCTGAAAAGTTGCAAAATTTCAAAAAGAAAGTGATTCTGTGATATAATATTATAATATTACGTTGTAACAAATTCAATCTGTTTAAACGAACAATTAAACCCGTCTGGGATCGGGAGAAGAGAATCTTGCGAGTAATTTATACGGTCAATAGGTAGACATTAAACGTCGTCCCTACGAGATGTTAATGTTCGTCTTGCAGCTTGTTAATCCTAACCTTGTGGTTGACTGGTCCCCACCCACGTTAATTACCTTAACCTAATAACGCAGAGACCAACGATTGTTTCGTGACGATCGCGCTTGGCAAGGAAAAATATCAAACGTCTGTGAAAGAGAAAGCGTCGAAGGATGTGGAATGGCACGAAGAATGTGAGTTGCTTATACCGGAACAAGGAAACACTGCGGAGATTGTCCTTACGGCTCTTCATCGAAATTTCTTGGGTGTCGACGAATTCCTCGGGACTGTCAGCATACCTCTCTCCAGCTTCGATGTTTACGAGAGGCCAAGGAATAGATGGTACGTTGTCCGATTTCACTTTCCCCGTCGTGTTAATTAATCAAGATCGCATTGTGTTGTTCGTGATTAAATTGCAGACGTTCGTATCGCATATTGTGGCCTTCTTGTGGTAAACAATTTTTTGTAGAAACGTGTTTCTGAAAAATTCCAACTTTTCGGATATAATAATTTCTCAATTTCTTCACGATGGCTGAAAAAAACGTTAAAAAGAAATCAATGAAATTATCTTTCAACAAAGTTGTACGTGTTTCTCAAAAATTATCTAGGTATACACTCGGGAGCAAACCAGGCAAGGAGAATACGAAAGAGAGAGGAGAGCTTGAAGTGAAGATCGGTTTCATCGTGAAAGCTGGTAGTTTAACCGATCTGAGTCACAAAGAACGTCACAAAAGTTCTCTTGGCCAGTTATCCACGGCTGCTCATTCGATCGGCGGAAGTTTACTCAGTATCGGGAGCTTTGAAAAGCGTAAAGGTTTGAAAAAATTGGCTAAATCGATTGGGAATCGCGTGAAGGGAAAGAGCAAGCACAATCTGGACAAAGGGGACGACCTGAACGAAGGGGACGAACGTAAGTTTCGAACAACGAGACAAGAACCTGGAGAGGCTGATCCTGGCGTGATTAGCGAAGACGAGGATGAATTTACGGTAAATTAACGAGGATTTATCTTACTCTTATTTTTTGCAGAACGTTTTGGTAATAACTCAAGGGATTATAATTGTAATTGAATATTTCAGTTTGACGATCTGTCTCATAAAAGCTCGGCATCGTCTCTAAATGCTCCGGTTGGCAACAGCAACAGTGTAGGTTCGATTGCCTCGAGTAACTCCTCCAGCAACAACAATTTTGAAGCACATCAACTTCCACCGGTGCCAGCAAACGCCGCACCTAACAAACCACCGCGATTCTCCATGAGCGCTTCGACCACCTCTTTATCTAAAGTGGACAGTATCAAAGAAGACGAATGGGGCTTGAAGCTTTATGGTAAACAAGTTAATAACAATGTGAAAAGGTGAGTAAAATTGCTCTAAATTTGAAAACTCGACTTCGTCGAAATAGAAGCAATTGTATTAATGCGTTTTCTCTTTCTTTTATATTTAGATGGGAAAGTAAAGTGAATCCAAAAATTGTGATAGATGAACCAAAGGATGAACATCGGGAATCGTCACCCGTGCATTCACCGTCCTCGACTTTGAGAAATCAAGAAATTTCAGAGACTCCAAGTCCCGCACCGCGTGAAGTATTACAAACAAGGAACAAACTTGAAGAAAAATTTATATCGCATAAGGAGAAAAATGTGAAAGAGGAGAAATTTAAAGAAAAGAAAGAAGATAAAAATAGTTGTTGGAGTCCTAAAGATGAAAAGCAATTAAGAAAAGATAAGAAGAAAGAGAAGGAGAATAAATTTAAAGATTTCAACGACGACAATAATTTGTCTGGGGAGAGAATCATTATCGGAGGTGAAGATGCGATTAGAACTACGTCGATAAAAAGTCACTTGCCGCACGAAGTCCTCGCACAGTTCGAAGGAAAATCAAGAGAGGTAACTACGTTATATTATTTATAAATCGCTGATTTAAATCACGTGCAACCATTAAATTTTCTCCACGCAGGACCTCATCGAGTTGACGCTACAGTTGCAAGCGGAAGTAACTGAGAAGAAAAAACGCCTAACTGACTTGGAAGATTACATAGATGCGCTATTACTGCGAGTAATTGAATGTTCGCCACGTTTACTGCAAAACCCGTATCAATCACAGAGACGTTTGTCATCACCTGGTCATCAGTAGATAATTGAACGCTTTTCCGTTTTGATATTTCCTAATGTTGATGTTGAGGTTAATTACATTGTTCGAAATAATTGACGATACTTGCATAGTGCTCATCCAACATATTTCAATCGTTTTATATATATATATATAATTGCAATTACTTTATAGTTCACTGGCTTTAATTTATTTTCAACTAACAATTAGAATTTTTAAGTAATTTGCATGGATTTTTTTAACGACATCGTTTTTTTTTTAAAGTTATAAACTTTTGTTGAATTTTTAACGTTTTGTTATCGTTTCAGAAAAGAATGTTATTAAAGTTTATATACATACATTATACGTATTTACACACACACACACACACACACACACACACACAAACACACACACACACACACACACACACACACACACACACACACACACAAACACACACACAGGGTGTTTCAAAAAGGCAGTGAAAGTGTGATGTTTGTGCCAACTATGAGAAAGGAAGAAAAATATCAAATACTCCCCTAGTCTTCCTGATAGATGAATGGTTAATGATTGATCCAAAAAATGTTATTTCCGTCCAAAGTACAATCCCAACATGATTAAAATATTTGTATTTTTGAATATTTACAAGAGAATTTCTTCGTACAATATGTATCATATTTTTCCAAATATATTTAAAATAAACACCAAGCTATATTATGCGATCTAATTATTCGTGTTAAAATATCTTCAATCCGTACGCGTATAATTTGATAACTTTGCATTATGTAACATTTTTCAAAAGCATAATTGCATTGTACGTGAACGGTATAATAATAGTGGTATAATAAATAGTATTGTTGTATAACCAAATGAATATATATATCTAGTATGCATACTCGGTATGTGACCGATGTTTGTAGGTTGTATAGTCGTTTACCCATCATTCATTCTAACGTAGCTACGAAACTCGAAGTAACGTGGTCGTTTCGGAGCCAGATGTCCGTAATACGATAGTTCGTTTGTGTTTTCATCGAAATTTTTCTAATAATTTGTAAACGTTAACACTTTATTAACAGCTAATGATGACGAACGATGTAAATGACAATAATTTCGCCAAGTTAAATGCAGTATCTGGTAAGTTATAGCACTTTCTGCCAATATTGCTTCTTGACACCGGCCGTGTGAGGTTAGGTTTCTCGAAACACGACCGTTGTAGGTAGCATGAGGGCATCGCGAAGTTTTAAAAAAAATTTCTCTTAAAGTTTATATTGCGTGTAAATCAGTAAGTTTTATCTATTACTAATAACGAGAAATATTACTGTAACGATAATGCTTTTAAAAGATTTTAGGAACGACCTCAAGTTGCGAATCTCTTACTTATATACCATGCCATGCAAAAAATACAATTAATTTTTTCACAAGTGTATAAATATATATATATACAAGTTAAACGAAATGCCTTTCAACTTTGAAATCTAAATAGAATAGAGAAATAGCCAATTTAAAGACTACAAAACACAATTTACAGATTCGTCGAGGATGGAAACGTGTACAGCGGGTCCTGTAGTCCTGTATTCAACCGCACAAGCATGGGCAACACAGTTTCATCGTAGTCTTATGCCTGCCAGGATGTCGGAATCGTCCGACGAAGAAGATCTTTCACAGTATCAGTGTGAAGATGACTTGGAGTACCTTAGGTCATTGGACCCAAAGGAGTGGAAAGATCAAGATCATTATGCAGTGCTAGGCTTGAAAAAGCTCAGGCACAAAGCAACCGAAGATATTATAAAAAGGGCTTGTACGTAGAGAAAGTTCAAAGTTTACTCTGTAAAGGAATGTAGGTGTTATATCGTTCACTGTCTTGCCTGATACAATGATTAACCCAGTTGAGGAGTATTTAATGCGTGAATTACAGATAAGCAGAAAATTCTTAAACACCACCCCGATAAACGCAAGGCTATGGGCGAGGAAATCCGGGCGGACGACGATTATTTCACCTGCATAACACGGGCCTGGGAGACCTTGGGAAATCCAATGAAACGGCGGAGTTACGACAGTGTGGATCCATATTTTAGCGACGACTTGCCAGACGAGAAAGATTGTAAAAATAATTTCTACGTGGTAATGGGTAAAGCGTTTAAAGAGAATGCTAGATGGTCTACGAAAAAGTCAGTACCGCGCTTGGGTGGACCGGACACACCTAGGGACAAAGTAGAAAAATTTTATTCGTTTTGGTACGATTTCGACTCGTGGCGCGAATATTCTTATTTGGACGAGGAGGACAAAGAAAGCGGCCAGGAGTAAGTACACCGCGATTACGACTTTCGCATTACGTATTTCTTTCCGCCGCCGTTTCTTAACGTCTATATCTTACTTATAATTAAACGCAATTGTTTTCATAGCCGAGATATGCGTAAGTGGATCGAGAAGAAGAACAAAGCGACGCGAGCGAAACGGAAGAAGGAGGAAATGACACGTATACGTACATTGGTTGATACGGCTTACAACATGGACCCGAGAATAAAAAAGTTCCAGCAGGAGGACAAAGATAAGAAAACGGCGGCGAAGAAAGCAAAGCAAGAGGCGGCAAAAGCAAGGCAGCAAAAGGAAGAAAGAATAGCGAGGGACGCTGCAGAGAAGGAAAGACTAGAGAGAGAGAAACGGGAGATTGAGGAAAAAGCGAAGCTAGATGCGCTTAGACAGGAGAAGGAGGCGCAGAAGAAGGCGCTCCGTAAGGAGAGAAAAGCGCTGAGAGATTTTTGTAAAGCTAACAATTACTTTGCCAAGAACTCGGACGAGAGTATCAGGCACATGGAAAGCGTTGAGAAAATTTGCGAGCTTTTCAAGTTGGTTCAATTGGAGGAGGCAATGAAGAAATTACAGACCGAGGGTAGAACGGCTTTTCTCGGTATCGTGGAAGAGACTGAGAAAAAAATAGAAGCTGAGCGTAGAGCCGGCGTTATTTCCAACGATATGCGAAACACACCGGAGAAGCAAGTGAAATCCTACACTGCTCCATGGAGCGAACAAGATTTACAGCTTTTGATAAAGGCGGTAAATTTATTCCCAGCAGGGACGAATCAACGCTGGGAGATAGTTGCCAACTTTATCAATCAACACAGTACTTCTTCCACTGGTGTGACGCGCGACGCGAAGGAAGTCCTTGCGAAGGCTAAAGATTTGCAGTCGACTGACTTCAGTAGATCTAGTTTGAAGGAGCAAGCAAATAAAAAAGCTTACGATAATTTCATTGCCGAGAAAAAGACGAAGGAATCTGTCGAGGATCGAATGCCAGCCGTCACGGAACGTTTGGATCATCCTGTATCGAACGGTGTCAGTCTCGAGCAAAAAGATTTTAAGAAAGAGCCTTGGACACCCGCGGAGCAGAAACTTTTGGAGCAAGCGTTAAAAACTTACCCTACCAGCGTGCCTGACAGATGGGATCAGATAGCAGCGTGTATTCCAACCAGGACGAAGAAAGAATGCATGAGGAGGTACAAGGTACGTTTTTCGAGAAAGTAATATTTGCAAATTGGTCGTTTTTCTATATTTCGATTTCTATATTTTTCTATATTTCGATCGTTTTGCAGGAGCTGGTCGAACTCGTCAAAGCAAAGAAAGCAGCACAAGTGATGAAATAATATTAGTTTGCTCTTAACATGAAAATTCTTTTTAACTTATTAAATTACAAACAAACAATTGCAATTGAGTTTGGAAGACGGATGAATGTTAGTTTTTACCGAACGTCGGCTATATTGTATATACTTGTGCCTTGCTTTAATTTGTACATGCACAGTTTGCAACGGTTTTAGAAGTGTTCTGCTAGCTATACGCAAGAAAGCAATTACCGCACCTAGTGACTATATTTATCGCAACCGTTTAACTGCATGGAAAATCGTGGTCCCAAGGTTTCGAGTTGACGCTCCCGAAGATGAACCCTCTTCTTTTTTTTCTTTTTTTTTTTTCCCCCTCTCTCACAACTCCGTTTTGCAATCGAGCGATCGAAATGTGTTGTAAGTAATGTAAAATACGATACTAGAAAGCAATCGCCATTTAGATCGAAGCGTACATACTTTATATACATAAATAAAGACGATATTTCGAAAACGCGTGTTTCCTCGATCTCCATTCGAACACAGAACTAGATCATGAGATGTTTGAAATTCTTATATTTTTAATTTGACACATTTTTTTTTTGTTTTTTTTTTTTGTTTGACAACATTAACAACAACAATTTTTCGTGTTAGTTCCTTTCTATGCAACGGTACACTGTCCATGCAGTTCCTTCGTCGTTCTCGCTAGTTTCGTTCACGCAATAGCAGAACCACATGCGCGTATCTAGCTCTTCGAATTGAGCATCTACGCTCGACATTCCGCTTCGCTCGAAACCGGTTTGGAATCTCTCTCCTAGGGAGTTAATCGTGCTTCGGGAATCGGACGAAAGGATCGATTCGCAAACGATAGCGAGCGAAGTATCGAGCGTAGAGGTTCGTCGTAGGTAAAATTTTTTCGTACGTTCGAGGAACGGAGAAAGAAAAAAAAGAAGTATGATTACCGATAAAACGTAAGCCTAGTGGCTAAGCGAGTTCTGGATTCCCGACTCGTTCGGTTACGTGCCCATTCGACACGATTTGTTCGAAAGGAACGTAAACACAGAATGACCGATATTTCACGATCACGGAGACGCTCGTTTCTTCATTTCGTGTGTAGAAATTGCGTTGAGTTTGGCCTATCGCGGCTGCAAGTATCGCTGGTACAAAGAGAAACTCGAAACTCGCGTTTCGAACTGCACCGTCCGTTGTTTTTCTCTTCCCCCTTTTTCTCCCTTTTTCCCGCTGGTACAAAGAGAAACGGACAATTTCGTAGCCGCGGCATTGCACGTGTAATTTGTATATTCACCCGTTCCGACAGTGAAATGGAAGATCATCGACGAAGCGCGTTCGACGTTGCCACATCTTGGATCAATTTTTCATTTTTTTTTCAATTGGTTCGCGTACGCCGCGAATCATCGAGGGATGATGTGTTGTCACGTGTAAAAAAGAAGCGTTGTATATTCGACGAGTACGAGGGAGCAGTGAAGGAGAGCCAAAAAAAAAAAAAAAAAAAAAATGGAAAAAGAAAAACGGCAGTATATCGTGTGCGTGTCTGTTGACTGTGCATCTTTGAAGGTCGTGGATCTTGACTCTGTTAAAACTCCTAGAGGAGGCGGCGCGAGTCGCAAGCACGTATACATCGATGGGGCTAGATCTCGCCCTCGGTTTACAAACGATCGGTTTACAAACAGAGAGCTGCGGAAAATAGAAAAGTTGCGATTCTCTGTCAGAACGCGCAAGTCGCATCGTTTTATGGAAAATGCACACGTACGCTCGTGGAGGCAGGCAACGAAAAGAAAAACGATCGAATCGAATCGAATCGAATCGAAGACGATTGAACTCGGCCAAATAAATTCACACCGTGTATATTTTACTAAAAGTAGCCAGACAAAGTCACATCATTTATTCCATGAAATTTTTATTTCATTCTTGGCATTTCTGATCATTTGTCATCACCGCGTCAAGTCGTTAAACCACACTTAATCGTATTGTGCGCATTATTTGTAACGTAATTGTATCACTCGTACAACCGTGACCGATTGTTAATTGATGGTCGATCGATCCGCCACCTAGCTGCGAGTATCTGTTGGTAATGTGTGTAATAATAAGTAAAAACACAGACGAGGTATATTTATACATGTACCTCGTCTGTGCGTAAAAATAAGAATGGAGGGTAGATTGAAATTGGAAAATAAACGAAAGTGCTTGAGTAACAGTAACAAGGAACCGATCCGAAAGTCGGAAGCGTCTATAATCACGTTTTCGAACTGCAATTAAAAACTAAAACTAGAATTAAAACTAGAACTAGAGCTAGAATCTAAACTAAAATTTCCCGCTTAACCAATCTGTGTCCGTGTATAAAATCAAATGGAATCGAAACTTGAGGTTTTAGTTCTGAAAGTTAAAGAAAAGCGAGAAATTGAGAAAGTCAACGGAGAAGAACAAAACGAGGAGAGAGTTACTCAGAATCGCGGTTGTTACTCTTTGCCAGTGAACCGTACGTCGCCGAGTATGGTTTTTAAAAACCGATGACATCGTTGCAAGAGCGTCTTAATAAAAATAAACGGTGCGAGTAGCGTGTGTGAGTGCCAAAGCTGTGCCACGAATATTCGGTAGCGCGGGTGAAAACGCGTCGAAGTGCAAGATTCGATTTTTTATTTTTTTCTAGAAAGAAAAATCCAGTATTTTTGGAATAACATTGTTGTTCATTTCGTTGAATTTAAGATGTTACCAACGATCTAGAAGAGTAGATTTTGATGCCAAAACAAATTTGATAATAAGTAAGTACTTGGCAGGTATGGTAGTCTCCACTTGAGCGTTCGTTGCTGCCCCTTTACCAATGCTGGGACTATCTCATTCTACCTTACCGACGTGCCAAAGATCGCGTGAAACACGATACTTGCACAATGTAGAGCTAGTGATACCGATATTTCGGCACAATTCGCAGAATTCGCTCAAGTGGAAACTACTGCAACAGTTTGATGCTAGGTGAACGCACGCATAACGCGCGAGTAAAGATGCACGTGTTTGAGCGAATCTTGCGCGTCGAACGAACGTTTTATCCGAACGATGGTTGTAAAGATCTGGTCGATACGGTGTTATGGTGTATGTAGAATGTGTACTGTATAATAGCACGACGAGTAGTGAAATACCATTAGCAATGGCTAGCGAGACCGAAGAAGAAGGAGGCATTAAAAAGGACCGGTTTGCCGCGAATTTCTTTTGCGTGTTGCTTGCTTCTCGTTCGGTAGTACAATATAGTACAATATGTACACGTGCACGTGTGTCACACACTCGAATATGATCTCGCGTCAGTCTCGTAACATAGAAAACGTTGGTCTCCCTAAACGCGTCTATCAAACACCTAAGCGACGACCTAAGAGTCATCGCGCGCCGCCGTTTGAACCGACATTACGATTTAAAGGTAAGAATTTGTTTCATCTAACGCGGTATATTCTACGGATCGGTGTAAACGTCACTTCACAACAGTATAAAAAGATCGCTATAGACTAATACAC